>PVKS010017988.1:0-40937 GCA_004027875.1 Aplodontia rufa
ATGGAGGAATCATGTCAGAAGGAGATCTCTGACCTCCACAAGATATCCATTTAACTCAGGGGGTCTTTTGGGGGAAACAGCAACATGGGGAACCCAAGCTGGGCATCCATGACATGGCATTACCCTTGGATAACTAAGTATATATACAGTTGTTCTTAAATGTTTGATAATGATTCCCCCTCAATTGTAACTCCATATTCATCTAATAAATAAAAAAAATTGATTCTGTCTTTCTTTCTCATTGTCCTTCTCTCTTTAAAAAAAAAAAAAAAATTTAGGGGCTGGAGCGGTGGATCAACGTTTATGGTGCTTGTCCAGCATGCACAAGCATGCGAGTCCAAAGCCCAGCACCATGTACACAATGAAGTCTTGGTGCAACAAAAGCCTCACAAAAAACTAAACAAAATTATTTCTCTTTCTCTCTCTTACTGTCCCTCTCTCTTTAAAAAAAAAAAAAACAAATTTAGCTCTAGATGAGAATACTTTATTTATTTTTATGTGGTGCTAAAGATAGAACTGTAAGAATGTATGTCTTTTCTGTCAAACTTAAAAGATTGTGTTGTATAACCTACTACCTCCATTTTAGATTCCCCTTCCCCTTTGAAGATAGTAACTCCCTCACCTGTGTATGCCCACCTGTGTCACCCACCTCTTTCCAAGGACCCCTTCCGGTACCCAGCCATCCTCTTCCAGTGAACTCTGAATCACTATGACCCTTGCCACGTGTGCGGAGACCCACACCACCCATTCTCTCCTAGGCGCCACCTACTTCCTCTTGCACCTGCCTCCACCTAATCACAGCCAATCATCCAGACTGTGCACCTGAGCTTCTCCAATTAGGGCAAAGGGCAGTATTGCAGCAGGTTAGAATTAAAAATCCCTCACTTCCGAACTAGGCCCACATTTTTCTTTCACCCTTTGGTGGAAGTAAAATTTCTGCATTGCTCAACCACACTTGAACATGCATTTGATTTCATTTATAAAGGAACCCACTGTCACAGATGTGCTGGGCAAGTGCTCTGCCACTGGGCCAAAACCCAAGCCTACTTTACTTTTTTTTTTTTTTTTTAAGAGAAAGAGGGACAGTCAGAGAGAGAGAAAGAAAGAGAGAATCAATGTTATTTAGTTTTTCATGTGGCTTTCGTTGCTCCAACACTTCATTGTGTACATAGTGCTGGGGTTTGAACTTGCATCCTCGTGCATGCCAAGCACCATAACCAATAAGCCACCGCTCCAGCCCAGTGTTCTCTTTTGAACAGAAAAAAAACAGCCTAAATTTCTCTTTTTTCTTACTGTCCTAGGTTTTGAACCCAAGGCCTTCTACATGGTAGGCAAGCACTTTTATGTGACTCTCCCAGCCCTAGAATTCCTTGTTTTATAGTCTTTCATTTAAACTTCTGTTTTCATTTTCCTTGAGTAAATATTTAGGAGTTGGTTGTTGGGTAATACCTTTCTTCTTATGTTGTGCTTTTTAAATATATATATTTTGAAAACAAATATTTCATTAGATTTGTTTTACATATTTTCTTCTGATCTGTGAGTTATCTTCATTTCTCAGCGTTTTTCAAAGGGTAGAAATTATTGTGTGTGTGTGTGTGTAAGTATGTATCTATCCACCCATTTGTACTGGAGAATGAATGCTCTACTACTGAGCTGCATCCTTAGCCCTTTTTATTTTTTATTTTGGGGTAGTCTCTTAAGTCCTCTAAGGTCTTGCTACTTTCCTGATGCTGGTGTTGAGCTTATGATCCTCCTGCCTCAGCCTCCCAAAATGTTGGGATTACAGACATGTGCCACCATGCCTCACTTCTCAGGCCCTTTTTTTTTTTTTTTTTTTTTTTAAATAAAGAGAGAGGAACAGTGAGAGAGACAGAGAAAGAGAGAAACAACTTTATTGAGTTTTTCACATGGCCTTAGTTGCTCTAACACTCAGTTGTGTATGTGGTGCGGGGGTTTGAACCCGGGTCCTCGTGCTTGCCAGGCAAGCGCCGAAATCGCTGAGCCACCGCTCCAGCCCCTCTCAGGCCCTTTTTATACCATATCCCTGCTTTGGTATCATAGCATTGTTTGAGTCATCCAAGTAAAAACTATTCTAAAAGTAATGGGAACTAAAGCCCAAGTTAGAGATTAAATCTAACGAACGCAGTCGACGGGCATGGTTAAGCCCCCCTGGGTTCAAACCCAGAAACAAAAAAAGAAAAAAAAAGGAAAGAAAAAGAAAATGCCAATTTGTACATGTGGCAATGTTTTCTCAATCTGATAATGGTACATATTTAGTCATATTCTCTGATCAATTACAACATTATAATTATCTGTATTTTCCTTTACTATGGTCCTTGTTTCTTTTAAATGTCTTTTTGTGAACGGCTCAAATTTGAACAAATATACATAAGGAAATTAAATCCAGCATAGTAAGTTTTTTCCCTTTCTATATACTTTGATATAAAAAAATTTTTTAAATAACAAATCGTTAAGAGCACTTATACTTTTTTTTTTTTTTAAGAGAGAAACAACTTTATTTAGTTTTTCACATGGCTTTAGTTGCTCCAACACTCAGTTGTGTACGTGGTGCTGGGGTTTGAACCCGGGTCCTTGTGCTTGCCAAGCAAGCGCCGAAACCACTGAGCCACCGCTCCAGCCCCAGCAGTATACTCTTGCTGGGTGTGGGTAGCCCATGTCTGTAATCCTGGCAATTTAGGAGGCAGAGGCATGAGGATTACAAATTCAAAGGCAGCCTCAGCAACTTAGCCAGAACCTAAGCAACTCAGTGAGACCCTGTCTCAAAATAAAAAAAAAAAAAAAAAGTGCTGGAGATGGGGCTAGAGCAGTGGCTCAGCAGTTATGGCACTTGCCTGGCATGCGCGAGTACATGAGTTCAAACCCCAGCACCACGTACACAAAGAAGTCTCAGAGCAAAGAAAACCATAGGAAAAACTAAATAAAATTGATTCTCTCTCTCTCCCTCTCTCACTATCCCTCTCTCTTTAAAAAAAAAAAATTATAATTTCAAAAAGCTTGTTTGAGCGGCTGGAGCGGTGGCTCAGAGGTTACAGCATTTGTGGCGCTTGCCGGGCATGCATGAGGATGCAGCTTGAACCTCAGCACCATGTACACAATCAAGCTTTGGAGCAACGAAGGCCACATGAAAAACTAAAGGAAAACTGATTCTCTCTATTTCTAAGGGAAAAAAGTCTTTTTTTTTTCATGTGGCCTTCGTTGCTCAGACACTTGGTAGTGTACATGATGCTGGGGTTTGAACCCTCATCCTTGCGCATGCCAAGAAAGCGCCGTAACTGCTGAGCCACCACTCCAGCCCAAGGGGAAAAAAGTCTTTAAAATAAAAAAAGAAAGAAAGAAAGCTTGTTTGACATCACCCAAGGGTCATTAGTGACTATTTTGAAAACCTATATCGCAATAAACAGGAAAAACTAGAAGCAATGGATAAATTTATAGACACATGTAACTGAACAAAACTAAATCAAGAGGATATGAAAAACCTTAACAGACCAATGAGAAGCAATGATAAAAAACCTTCCAACAAAGCACTGTCTCAGACCACATGAATTCTTGGATGAATTCTACCAGAACTTTAAAGAAAAACTAATGCCAATACTCATTGTATGAAATCAGTGTCATACTGACACCATACCTGATAAGGACACATCAAGGAAATAAAATACAAAGAACAATATCCCTGATAAACACACATGTAAACATCCTTAATAAAATATTGATGAATCATACTCAACAACACATTAATATTACACATCATGATCAAATTGGTTTTATCCCAGGAATGCAAGGATGGTTCAACATACAGAAATCAACAAATGTAATCCAACATGTGAATAAAATTATGGAAAAAAATTACATAATTATTTCAGTATATGCATAAAAAGCTTTCAACAAAATATAGCACCCATTCAGGTTAAAAGTCCTGAAAAAACTAGGGCAAGAAGGAACATTATAAAGGGTATGACAAATCAAAGCCAACATCATACCAGGTGGGGAAAAAATAAAAGTGATTCCTCTAAAATCAGGAACAAGACAAAGATGTTCACTATCACCACTCCTATTCAATACAGTACCTGGTAGTTCAGCTAGAGCAATTAAGGAACAAAAGGAAATAAAAGGGATACATATAGCAAAGGAAGACGTCAAATGGTTAGTTTGCAGATGACATGGTCCTATAGTTAGAAGATCCCAAAAAACTTCACCAGAGCTGATAAATGAATTCAGAAATACAGAAGCAGGTTATAAAATCATCATTAGAAAAATTAATAGTTTTTCAATACATCAGTAACGATAGTATCCACTGAGGCCATGGTGGCACCACACGCATATAGGTATCAGAGAAACAAAGGCCACTTGGAAAAATAAATAAAATTGATTATCTATCACTCTCTCCATCTTTAAAATACATACATACATACATACATACACACAAAGGGATGGGGATGCGGCTCAATAGCTAAGTGCCCCTGGTTTCAATCCCCAGTACCAAAAGAAAAAGCGGGGAGAGGGTGGGGCCAGGAATATCACTTAACTGGTAGAGTGCTAGCCTAGCATGCAAAAGGACCTGAGTTCAATTCCAGCACCATCAAAGAAATAATGAATATACAGTGGAAAAAATCTGAAAAACAATTCTATTCACAACAGCCTCAAAAAATAAAAATAAAATCTAACTAAGGAGGTGAAAGACATCTACAGTGAAAATTACAGCCCCCTGAAGAAAGAAACTGAAAACACTAGAAGTCGGAAAGGCCTCATTCATAGGTAGAACTAATATTGTTAAAGTGACCGTAATACCTAAAACAATCTACAGATTCAATACAATCCCCCGCCCCCACAAAAAAAAAAAAAATGTTGCTAGGCACAGTGGACATGTCTATAATCCCAGCCAAGCAACTCAGTGAGACTCTGTCTCAAAATACCCTGGTTCACTTCCTGGTACCAAAAAAAAAAAAAAAGAGGCGATTTTCCACAGAACTAGAAAAAAAATCTTAAAATTCACATGAAAGAATATAATATCCAGAATAGCAAAAACAGTTCTGAGCAAAACAAGCAACATTGGGGCTGGAGCAGTGACTCAGCAATTACAGTGCTTGCCTGGCATTCGAACCCCAGCACCATGTACCTACGCAATGAAGTGTTGGAGCAACAAAGGCCACATGAAAAACTAAAAAAAAAAAAAAAAAAAAAAAAAAAAAAAAAAAAAAAAAAAAAAAAAAAAAACTCTCTCTTAAAAAAAAAATAAAATAAACAATGTTGGAGGCATCACAATACCTGATTCAAATTATACTACAGAGTTATAGTAAAAAAAAAAACAGCATGGTGCTGGCATAAAAACAAACATATAGGCCAATGCAACAGAAGACACAGACACAAATCCACATGCAGTCATCCGATCCTTGACAAAGGCACCAAAAACACACACTGGAGAAAAAATAGCCTTTCTAGGAAAACTGGATATCATAAAAAGGAATGAAAAAAGATTTCTCTCTCTCACTCCATACAAAAGTCAACTCTCAGTAGATCAAAGACCTAGAATTCAACCAGAAACTGGCACTGCTAGTAAACACAGGGGGGCAATAATCCAACATACAGGGAAGGCAACAACTTCAAAAATACCCCCAAAACTCATGAAATAACACTAAGAATTCATAAATGAATCTGCTGATGCTCTAGTGAGACCCTCTCTCAAAACTTAAAAAAAAAAAAAAAAGGGAGGTGGCTAGGAATGTGGCTCAGTATGTTATGCACCCTTGGCTTCAATCCCTGACACTACCAAAAAAAGAAAGAAAAAAAACCTACAATGAGGGGGGGCAAATTTTTAAATAAAATTTTTAAAAATGAAAACTATACTGAGAGGCTAGGGATATGGCTCAGTGGTAGGTACACTCCTAGCATGTGCAAGGCCATGGGTTCAATCCCCAGCATCAAAAAACAGACAAAACAAAGAAAATTACACTGAGCCAGGCATGGTGGTATGTTCCTGTGATCCCAGCAGCTCAGGAGGCTGAAATAGGAGGATCACAAGTTCAAGGCCAGTATCAGCAACTTAGGAAGATTCTGTCTCAAAAGCAAAATAGAAAGTGCTGGGTAGAAAACTCCTGGATTCAATACCCAGTACCACAAAACAAAACAAAACAACCTACACTGAGATTCTATCTCACTTCAGTTAGAATGTCAATCATCAAAAATGCTAGTGAGGATGAGAAAAGGGTACACTTTACAAATTGTTGCTGGGATAGTAAATTAATACAATTACTATGACAACGAGTATTGAAGTTCCTTGAAAGACTAAGAATGGAACCAAAACATAGGCATATCACTCCTAGGTATTTATCCAAAAGAATTAAAATCTGGATGCTGCTGATAGCAAGCTTACCTTATGGCAGCACAATTCACTATAGCCAAGTTATGTAATCAATTTAAGTGTCCAATAACAGATGAATGGATAATGAAAATGTGGTATATATACACAACGGCATTTAAGCCTTAAAGAATTAAAATGTTGGGGCTGGAGCGGTGGCTTGGCAGTTACGGCGCTTGCCTGGCATGCACAAGTACATGGGTTCAAACCCCAGCACCCACGTACACAATCAAGTGTCAGAGCAACCAAAGCCATGTGAAAAACTCAATAAAAATTGATTCTCTCTCTCTGTCCTTCTCTGTTTAAAAAAAAAAAAAAAGAATTAAAATGTCGGGACTGGAGCAGTGGCTCAGTAGTTGGGATACCTGCCTGGCATGCATGAGGACCCAAGTTCAAACACCAGCACCACATACACAACTAAGTGTCCGGGAAACAAAAGCCAGATGGAAAAAAAACTGATTCTTTCTCTCTCTTAAAATATAGGGGGAGGGGCTGGAGCGGTGGCTCAGCGGTTTCAGCGCTTGCCTGGCAAGCACGAGGACCTGGGTTCAAACCCCAGCACCATGTACACAACTAAGTGTTGGAGCAACGAAGGCCATGTGAAAAACTAAATAAAGTTGTTTCTCTCTTTAAAAAAAAAAAAAAATATATATATATATATATATATATATATAGGGGAAAATATTAAAATCCTAATGGATTTCTCTTTTCCTGCAGAAACAGAAAAAAAATTCTGAATTTCATATGGAATTTCAAGGCACCCCAAATAAGTAAAATAATCTTGAAAGAGTTAGAAGAGATCATTAGGGTGGGGCTCTCCAGCTAGAATTAACATTAATGCCCTTACAAAAAGAAACTTGAAGGGGGATGGAGCTGTGGCTCAGTGATAATGGCTCTTGGCTGGCAGCCACAAGGACTTGAGTTCAAACCCCAAGCACCACACACACAATGAAGACAGAGCAACAAAAGCCACATGAAAAACTAAACACAACTAATCCTCCCTCCCCCCGGCCCCCCCACTGTCCCTCTGTATTTAAAAAAAAAAAAAAGAAAAGAAAAGAAAAAAGAAACAAACATACACAAACATACACCTGGGGCTAAAGCAGTGGCTTGACAGTTACAGTGCTTGCCTGGCATTCGTGAGGACGTGAGTTTGAACCCTAGCACCATGTATACAACAAAGCTGGGGCAACAAAAGGCACATGAAAAACTAAGTAAAATTGATTTTAAAAAAATGAAAAGAAAAAGTAACACCAAAGCTGGACACATTGGCATACAGTTGTATTCCCAGTTACTCAGGACCTTATGGAAAGAGGATGACAAATTCAAGGTCAGCCTGGGCAATACAGTAAAACACCATTAGAAAGGAAGGAATGAAAGGAAGCAAGCAAGCAAGCCAGCCATCCAGCCAGTCAGCCAGGAACCTGTGTTGGAGCATACCTGTAATCCCAACAACTCAGGAGGCTAAGGCAGAAAAATGATAAATTTGAGGCTAGTCTCCATCACTTAGTGAGACTCTGTCTCAAAACAAAAAATAAAAAGGTCTGAGCATGTAGCTCAGTAGATGTGTGTCCTTGGGTTCAATCCCTAGAACCACAAAAGAAAAAAGAAAAAGAGTGAAGGAGGGGAGGGAGGAAAAAAGAGAGGGACAGAACTCCAGAGAGTTTACACCCTTCTCTCTCTCTCTCTCTCTCTCACACACACACACAACGAATTCATGTGAGCACAAGCAAGAGAGTGGCCACCTACAAGGCAAGAGAAGAGGCCTCAGAATGAAACCTAACTTGCGGGAACCTTAATCTCGGATTTTTCCAGCCTCCAGACTGTGAGATGTACATTTCTATGGTATTATGTTATGGTAGCCCAAGCTGACAAACACAATGGTCCAATGACTTTCAATAGGGTGCCAAAATCATTCAATTGGGAAAGAACAGACTTCTCAACAAAAGGTGCTTGGGAAACTACAATAGAATGAAAGTCAATACTTATACCAAAAAAAAAAAAATTAACTCAAAATGAACTGAAAAGCTAAATTAATGAGCTGAACTCCTAGGGTGAGTAAAGTTGATAATGAATATTTTTCTAAAAACTAGAGGAAAGGATTCCTAATGTTTTTACCACACACACACAAAAAGCTAAACAACTGAGGTAAATACCTGTACCCCAGTTTGAACATAACACAAGTATACATACATTAAAATACAACATGGTCCCCCAGAAAAATGTACAATGTTTATGTGCTAACTTAGTAAAAAACAGAAAAGAACTAAGTTAAGTTCTAAGACACTTAGAAGAAAACAGGGGAAAATATACACAGCCTTGGATTTGGCAATAGTTTCTTAAATACTACACCAAAACCATAAGCTAAAGAAAAACAGATAAATTGAATTTCATCAAAATTTAAAAATTAGATGGGCTGGAAGGGTGGCTCAGTGGTTACGGTGCTTGCCTTGCATGCGTGAGGACCTGAGTTCAAACTCCAGCACCACAAACACAGCGAAGTCTCAGAACATCGAAGGCCACATGAAAAACTAAATAAAACTGTTTCTTGCTTTCTCTCTCTCTCTCTCACTGTCCCTTTCTCTTTAAAAAAATTTTTTAAAATTAGAGAGAAACTATAGGGCTGAAGCAGAGGCTTAGGGATAGAGTGCTTGCCTGGCATGTGCAAAGACCACATGCACAACTAAGTGTCAAAAAAAAACAAAAACAAAATGAAAAATATAAATAAAAATTGATTAAAAAAAGAGAAACTATAGAATGGGAAAAATCTTTGCAAGCTACTCTTCTGACAGAATATCTACACTACCCCTGGTTATCAAAGTTTATACACATTGATTGCTACAGTTTTGACAATGTTTCCCCCTCATCTGTATCCTGTATCGCAATATACTTCTAATAAATGTGGGAAAAAAAAAGAGAATAAATACCCTTGGGTCTTAACAGTTTCTCTATAAGAATTCAATGGACTGGTCCAGGTCATCATTTAAACTAATAAGATTCTGTGATTCTTGTGGTCCTGTGGAAATGAGAGTAAAGCACATGAGAATACTGGGATTAGTCAAAAGACCTGACTTCCTACTACCTGTGGTTTAAGCCAGTGACAGTGAACCTCCCGACACCCCATCCTGCTAAACCTGGAAATAAAAACCTCCTCACAGGATGAAATTATTGAAGACATCAAAGCAATCCCTTCTGTTCTAAACCAGAAATTTAGGACTTGGGAATATTTTCTTTTCCTTCAAAAGATGCTTAGTTGGGCTGGAGTGGTGGCTCAGTGGTTATAGCGCTTGTCTGGCATGCTCTAATACATAGGTTTGAACCTCAGCACTGTGACTTTCTTTGCTCATACACAACTAAGTGTTGGAGCAACAAAAGCCACGTGAATGAAAAAATAAAATGATTCTTTCACTCTCTCTCTCTCTCTCTCAAAAAAAAGATGCTCGTTTTTTGGGGTTTCACTTTCTGTTCATGTAATGTCTAAATAACTTGGAAGTAATTTGCTCGCTTAAGTGAATATCTTATTAATTTTATCTGCGTCTGATAGACACTAAGCAGTTGGTTCCTGGAAGACTTTTGCTCAAAAGAAGCTATAGGTTTTCTTTACCTTTTATGTAAAAAAATAGATAACTTTTGTGTGTGTGCACTGGGGATTGAACCTGGGGTATCACACCTGAAAAGAAGGTGCTGTACCACTTCTCTACACTCCTGATCTCCAATAAACCAAATTTTTAAAAGAAAAAAAAAAAAGAATATCTACACTATATAAAGAACAAAAAACTTAACATCAAAAAAATCAAATAACCCTATTTTTAAATGGGCAAATGAATTAAACAGACAATTCTCAAAAGAAGAAACACAAATAACCAACACATACATGAAAAAAGGTTCAATATCATTAGCAATTAGGATAATGCAAATCAAGACTACCCTGAGATTTTATATCACACCAGTCAAAACGGCAATCATCGAGAATATGAGTTCTACCAGACCTTTACAGAAGAACACCACTTGTTAAGTTATTCCACACTGAATGGGAGAAAACACTCCCAAATACTTTTTTTTTTTTTTTTAAGAGAGAGGGATAGTGAGAGAGACAGAGAAAGAGAGAAACAACTTTATTTAGTTTTTCACATGGCCTTGGTTGCAGAGACAGAGAAAGAGAGAAACAACTTTATTTAGTTTTTCACATGGCCTTGGTTGCTCCAGCACTTAGTTGTGTACGTGGTGCTGGGGTTTGAACCCGGGTCCTTGTGCTTGCCAGGCAAGTGTCGAAACCGCTGAGCCACTGCTCCAGCCCTCCCAAATACTTTTTATGAGTCAAGCATAACCCTGATACCAATACCAGACAAAGACAAATCAAGAAAAGATAACTACAGACCAAAACCCCTAATGAACATCAATGCAAAAATCCTTAATATTAGCAAACCACATTTAAAAACAAATTAAAAAGATAATACACCATGATCAAGTGGATTTCATTCCATTTATGCAAGGCTGCTTCAACAAACATAAATAAGTAAGTGTGATTCACCACTTAAACAGAATTAAGGACAAAAAATTCACACACTCATCTCAACAGATGCAGAAAAGGTCTTTGATAAAAACCAACACCCATTCATGTTAACAACACTGGGCTAGGGCTGGAGCACTGGCCTAGCATGCACAAGGACCTGGGTTTGTGGCCCAGCACCACATACACAACTAAAAGCTGGAGGAAACAAAAATGAGATGGAAAAATGAATAAAAATGATTCTCTCTTTCTCTCACTCATTCCCTCCCTGGTTTTTTTTTTTTTTTTTTAAAGAGAGAGGGACAGTGAGAGAGACAGAGAAAGAGAGAAACAACTTTATTTAGTTTTTTCACATGGCCTTAGTTGCTCCAACACTCAGTTGTGTATGTGGTGCTGGGGTTTGAACCCGGGTCCTTGGGCTTGCCAGGCAAGCGCCTAAACCGCTGAGCCACCGCTCCAGCCCCCTCCCTCTCTTAAAAACACACACACACACACACAAAATGGGTTAGGGATCAAAGGAACTTACCTCAATATTGTAAAAGCCATTTATGACAAACCCCAAGCCAAGCCATCATCATACTAAATGAAAAACTGAAAGCATCCCCACTAAATTTAGCAACAACACAAGACTGTCCACTCTTATCAACATGGTCATCAAAACATTAGCCAAAGGGGCTGGTGCAGTGGCTCAGCAGTTACAGTGCTTGTCTTGCAATGCACAAGGACGCAGGTTTGAACCACAGCACCACATACACGAAGTGTCAGAGCAACAAAAGCCATATGAAAACTAAATAAAATTGATTCTCACAGTCCCTCTCTCTTAAAAGAAAAAAAAAAACAGAGTAATCCAGCAAAAAATAGAAATTAAAGGAACACAAATAGGAAAAGAAGGGGCTGAAGTGGTGGCTCAGCAGTTAAAGTACTTGCCTGGCATGCACAAGGATCCAGGTTCAAACCCCAGCACCACGTACACAACTAAATGTTGGAGAAACAAAGGCCAGATGGAAAAATAAAGTTGATTCTCTCTCTTTCCCTCTCTTTTTTTTTTTAATAAAGAGAAAGGGACAGTGAGAGAGACAGAGAAAGACAGAAACAACTTTATTTAGTTTTTCACATGGCCTTAGTGCTCCAACACTCAGTTGTGTACGTGGTGCTGGGGTTTGAACCCGGGTCCTCGTACTTGCCAGGCAAGCGCCGAAACCGCTGAGCCACCGCTCCAGCCCTCTCCCTCCCTTTAAAAGAAAAAAAAAGGGAAGTCAAACTATCTCTGTTGACAATATGATACTATATGTAGAAGACCCAAAAAACTCCACCAGAAGACTTTTAAAGCTTATAAATGAATTTAGTCAAGTAGCAGGATACAAGATCAACAACCAAAAATCAATAGCTTTTCTATACTCGAACAGTGATTTGGCCAAGGAAGAAATAAGGAAAACCATCCCATTTACAATAACCTCAAAAAATAAAATAAAATACTTGGGAATTAATCTAACCAAGGAGATAAAAGAGCTCTACAATGAAAACTATAGAACACTGGAGAAGATTTTAGAGGATGGAAAGGCATTCTATGTTCTTTGACGGGCAGAATTAATAGTCAAAATGGCCATACTACCAAAAGTGCTATACAGATTTAATGCACTCCCCATCAAAATACCAATGACATTCTTTGAAGAATTAGAAAAAACAACTCTTAAAATTTATGGGAGAATGAGACACCTAGAATAGGCAAAGCAATACTAAGCAAGAAAAGCAAAGCAGGTGGTATCACAATAACCCAATCTGAAATTATACTACAGAGCTGTAGGAACAAAAACAGCATAGTACTGGTATCTAAGGAGACATGAAGACCAACTTAATACAATACATAAAGACAAATCTACAAACCTACAGCTGTCTGATATTTAACAAAGGTGCCAAAAAAAAAATCTTGGAGAAAAGACAGGTGTTTCAACAAATTGTGCTAGGAAAACTGGATAGCCATATACATAAATATGAAATTAAATCCTTATCTTTTATCCTGCACAAAACTCAAATTGAAACGGATCAAAGACTTAGGAATTAAACCAGAAACCTTACAACTGCTAGAAGAAAACAAAAGGTCAATACTCCACCATACAGGAGCGGGTACCAACATCCTTAACAAGAACCCAAAGTGCAAGAAATAAAACCAAGAATCAATAAGTAGGATGCCATTAAAATAAAAGGGTTCCACACAGTAAAGGAAACAATTAAGACTGTGAAGAAAGAGCCTACAGAATTGGAAAAACTCTTGGCCAGCTACCTCTCTGATAGGGGACTAATATTCAGAAAATATAAAGAACTCAAAAAACTTAACACCAAAAAAATAAATAACCCAATCAATAAATGGGCAAAAGAACTAAACAGAAACTTCTCAATAAACATAAAAGGCCAACAAATATATGAAAAATGTTCAACATCTCTAGCAGTCAGAGAAATTAAAATCACAACTACATTAAGGGCTAAAGAGATGGCTGGATGGTTATGGAGCCTGCCTCATATGTCCAAGTACACAGTTTCAAACCCCAGCACCGCATACACAATGAAGTGTCTGCGCAACAAAAGCCAAATGAAAAACTAAATTAAACTGATTCTTTCTCTCTTTCTCTTAAAAAACTGCATTAAGGGCTGGAGCAGTGGCTCAGCAGTTTCGGCGCTTGCCTGGCAAACACCAGGACCCAGGTTCAAACCCAGCACCACGTACACAACTAAGTGTTAGAGCAACTAAGCCCATGTGAAAAACTAAATAAAGTTGTTAAAAAAAAAAAAAAACTACAATAAGATTTCATCTCAGGGCTGAATCAGTGACTCAGGGATTGAAGCACTTTAATGGAAAGTGCAAGCACCCAGGTTCAAACTCCAGCACCACATACACAACCAGGTGTTGGAGAAACAAAGGCCAGATGAAAAAATGAAATAAAATTGATTCTTTCTCTCTCACTCTCACCCTCTCTCTACAAAAAAAAAAAATCATCTCACCTCAATCAGAATGGCAAAAACCAAGACCACGAACAACAATAAGTGCTGGTGAGAGTTTGGGATAACAAGAACACATTTACATTATTGTTGGGACTGCAGAATAGTACAACCACTTTGGAAAGCAGTACGGAAATTCCTCAAAAACCTAGAAATTGAACCACCTGTCCCATTCCTGGATATTTTACCAGAAGATCTAAAATCAACATACAACAACACAGACACATCAATAATTACAGCAGTACAATTCATAATAGCTAAATTTTGGAATCAACCCAGATGCCCATCATTAGATGATGAATGGATTAAGAAATTGTGGCATATGACCAGGCATGGTGGCACATGCCTGCAATTCCAGCAGTTCAGGAGGCTAGGACATTTTACATTGTTAAATTGTGGCCGGTGGGCTGGAATGGTTGGCTCAGCGGTTACAGCACCTGCCTGGCATGCATGAGTACGCAAGTTCAATCCCCAGCACCACATTCACAACGAAGTCTCAGAGCAACAAAAGCCACATGAAAAACTAAATACAACTGATCCTCCCGCTCCCCATCCCTCTTTAAAAAAAAAAAAATTTGTATGCATGTATGAATGTGTAACAAATCCCATAACTATGTACAACTATAATGCACTAATAAAAAATGTGGAGGAAAAAAGTTATTTAAAAAAAAAAGGATACTTGAGGGTGTAGAGAAAAAGGAACACTTTTATATTGGTTGGAGTGTAAATTAATACAACCACTACAGAGATCAGTATGGAGGTTTCTCAAAAGATCAGGAATGGAACCACCATGTGACCCAGCTTTACCACTCCCTGGTATATATACTAAAGAACTAAGGTCATCAGTGAGGCAGGGTGGTACACGCCTGTAATCCAAGAGGCCTGGAAGGCTGAGACAAGAGGATGATAAACAAATTCAAGGTCAGACTCAGCAACTTAGCAAGGTCCTGAGCAACTTAATGAGACCCTGTCTCAAATTAAAAAACAAAACACGGGGGCTGGAACGGCAGCTCAGCAGTTGGAGTCCTTGCCTGGCATGTGCAAGGTCCTGGGTTCAAACCCCAGCACCACATACATAACTGTCAGGGAAAAAAAAACAGATGAAGGAATAAATAAAGTTAATTTCTTTTTTCTCATACTCTTAAAAAAAATAAAAAGATGGGCTGGAGCAGTGGCTCAGCAGTTGGAGTGCTTGCCTGGCATGCACAAGGACCCGGGTTCAAATCCCAGCACCATATACACAACCAAGTGTCAGAGAAACAAAGGCCTAATGAAAAAAAATAAATAAAAATGATTCTCTCTCTCTAAAAAAAATGTAATAAAATAAAAATTTTAAAAATGAGCTGCGGATAGAGCTCACTGGTAAAGTGCCCCTGGGATAAATCCCCAGTACAAAAAAAAAAGTAATTAAGCATCATCACACTACAGTGATACATGCAGATCCATGTTTGTTTGTTTAAAGAAAGAGGGATAGTGAGAGAGAGAGAATCAATTTTTATTTAGTTTTTCATGTGGCTTTCATTGCTCTGACACTTTGTTGAGTAAGTTGTGCTGGGGTTCAAACCCACCTACTCGCGTATGCCAGGCAAGTGCCATAACTGCCAAGCAACCGCTCAGAGCAACAAAGGCCACATGAAAAACTAAATAAAATTGATTCTTTTTCTCTCACTGTCCCTCTTTCCTTTTTTTTTTTTTAAGAGAGAGGGACAGTGAGAGAGAGAGAAACAGTCAATTTTATCTAGTTTTTCATGGTGCCTTCATTGCTCCGAGACTTTGTTGTGTACGTGGTTCGAACTCCTGTACTTACGCATGCCAGGCAAGCGCTGGCTGTAACCACTGAGCCACTGCTCCAGCCCCACCCCCTTTATTTAAAAAGAAAGAAAGAAAGAAAGGGGGGGGGGGTCGCATGAAAATCAGAGGGGTATCAGAAGAGAAAAGGGATCAGGGAAGGGAGAGACGTCCTTGAGAGTGATAATGGCTGAATTACAGTTATACTATGGACATGTACAAATATGTAACAACAAATCCCATCATTATGTACAATTATAATTCACTAATACAAGAAAGATGTGGAAAGATAAAAATTTAAAACTTGTCAGATGCAGTGGTACACTCCTGTAATCTCAGCTATTTGGGAGGCTGAGGCAGGAGGATTGTAAATTCAAAGCCAAGTGAGCAGGACATTATCTCAAAATTTAAAAAAATTAAAATAAAAAAGGGGGGCTCAGGATATAGCTCAGTAGTAAAAGTGCCCCAGTTTCAATCCCCAGCACTGAAAAAAATTTAACTTCTATGCATCAAAGGACACTTTCACAAGCTCAGTGATAGAATGTTCTCCTAGCATATGCAAGACCCAGGTTTTGATCCCTAGCACCACCAAAAAAACATTTTCTTTTCTCAAGAGTAAAAAGACAACCCACAAAATGGGAGAAAATATTAGCAACTGATATACAACACACATACATATACATATATACATATCTACTAGGAGTTTAATATCAAGAACATCTATATAGGAAGCTGGAACAGTGGCTCAGCGGTTATAGCGTTTACCTTGCATGCAGGAGTACACAACTTCAAACCCCAGCACCACATATACAACGAAGTCTCGGAACAACGACGGCCACATGAAAAACTAAATAAAATTTGTTTCTCGGGGCTGGAGTGGTGGCTCAGCAGTTACGGCGCTTGCCTGGCATACACAGGTACACGGGTTCAAACCCCAGCACCACATACACAATGGAGTCTTGGAGCAATGAAAGCCATGTGAAAAACTCAATAAAAGGTGATTCTGTCTCTCCTCTCTCTCTGTCCCCTCTTTCTTTAAAAAAAAAAAAAAAAATTGTTTCTCTCTTTCTCACTCTCTCTGTCCCTCCCCCTTTAAAAAAAGGTGGGGAGGGGGGAGTGGTGGCTCAGGGGTTATGGTGCCTGCCTGGCATGCATGAGGACACAGGTTCAAACTCCAGCACCATGTACACAAAGAAGTCTCAGAACAATGAAAGCCACATGAAAAACTAAATAAAAATTGCTTCTCTCTCTCTTAAAAAAAAAAAATTGTACAGAAACTATGGAAAATAATTACACAGCTCCTCACCAAAATAAACACATAATCCCCATACCACCAAATCCACTCCGAGGTACATAACTAAAAAAACAGAATGCAGAGACTCAAGATACTTTACACCAATGTTTATAGCATTATTCACAATAGCCAGAAGGTGGAAACAACCCAACTGACCATGGATGGATGAATGGATAAACAAAATGTGGAATATATACAATGGACTACATTTTTCAGTCATGAAAAGGAATGGGAAGTTCTGACACATGCTACAAATGAACGAAACTTGAAAATATTATGATAAGTTAGGTAAGTCAAACACCAAGAACAAATGTTGTATGATGCCACTTACATGAAATATCAAGAACAACTTTGTAGAAATATAAATTAAAATTTACCAAAAGGGGTGAGGGGATAGGGGGAGTTACCACTTAATGTGCAGTGTTTCTTTGTGGAGGTCAAACAGATAATGATGATGGTTGTATAATACTGGATATACTTAATGCCAACAAATTATACAGTTAAAATGGTAAAATGGTCAGTTTTGTGAGTTTTTTTTTCTTTTCTGACAAATAATTGTATATAATTACAGGGTACATAACGATGTATACTGTGTGAAACGACTGAATCAAGCTATCTAATGTATCCATCACCATAAATACTTACCCTAACTCTGACTTTCTACCCTTTGACCAAGATCTCCTAATTTTCCCCACTCTCCAGGCTCTGATAACTATCATTCTACTCAGCTTCTATGAGTTTAACTATTTTGGATTACATATAAAAGGGAGAAGATGGGCTGGAGCAGTGGCTCAGCCTGGCATGTGTGAGGACACGGGTTCAAACTCCAACAGCATGTACACAACAAAGTGTTGGAGCAATGAAAGACACATGAAAAACTGAAAGTGATTCTCTTTTTCTCTCTCACTGTCCCTCCCTCTTAAAAAAAAATGAGAAGATATGGTTATCTCCTCTGCCTTATTTCACTTGGTTATACACATTTTGATATATTAAAATCTTAAACATAAATGGTTAAATATAAAACAACAGGCCTGGGGATGTATGGTAGAATGCTTGCCTAGCATGTGTGAGGCCCTGGCACCTCAGCAGCACCAGAACAAACAAACAAATAAATAGAATGATTTTTTAGCAGGATACAGTGATGCACACCTGTAATCCCAGCTGCTGGGGAGACTGAGGCAGGATGATATCAAGTTGGAGAGCAGTCTTGACAACACAGCAAGGCCCTGTCTCAAAAAAAAAAAAAGGCGGGGGGGGGGGGGGGGGGGGCGGGCTGCAATATTGGCTCAGAAGTTCCAGCACTTGCCCAGCATACGTGAGGATGCAGTTTCAAACCCCAACACCACACACAAAACGAAATGTCAGAGCAACAAAAGCCACATGAAAAACTAAATAAAATTGATTCCCCTTTCTCTCTCTCTGTCCCTCTTCCTTTAAAAAATAAATAAATAAAAATTAAAAAAAATAAAGAGGTCTGGAAATGTAATTCAGTGGGGTAAAGCAGTCCTGGGTTCAACCCCGAACACCACAAAAAAGAAGACCAATATGGAAAGATAGAGGCAGAGACTACAGTTATATTGCCACAAACCAAGAAATACAAATCAAGGGATTGGAAGCTAAGAAAGATAAGGAAGGATTCTTCTCTCCAAGTCTTCAAGAGGAAGTATGGGCCTTACTTACTAATTTTGGACTTCTAGATTGCCCAACTATGAAAGAATAATTTTCTATTGTTTTAAGTCATTAAGTTGTAATAATTTTTTAAGGAAGCCTTAGGAAACTAATACAAACTGCCAAAGATTCAAGATGTGACAAATCTGAACATCAAAAATAATGACCAGAATAGGGGTATGGGCTGTGGTACAGCTCAGTGGTAGAGTGCTTACCTATCATATGCGAGGCCCTAGCTTCAATTCTCTGCACCTTAAGATAAATATTCCAAACAAAACAAAAACAAAAACAAAAAACCACACACAATAATTTGTATGTAAAAATTCTTACGTTCATATCTCCTCCCAAACCTTATCTCTAGAAGGCAGAGCTTCAATTTATTCTTCTAAAAACTGATAATGGGGAAAATATCATTTATCCAGCTTTTCCTGGCCAAATGATTTTATAGGGTACCCAAATAACTGATAGAATTCTTAATGGGATGGCTGGAGCAGTGGCTCAGCGGTTGCATACTTCCCTGGCATGAGCAAGGACACAGATTGAAACACCAGCACCACATACACAACTAAGTGTTGGAGCAATGAAAGCCATATGAAAAACTAAATAAAACTGATTCTCTCTTTCTCACACTGTCCCTCTCTCTTTAAAAGAATAAGACGACAAAGACGAGGAGGAGGAGGAAAAAGAAGAAAAAAATTCTTTAGGGGGCTGGAGCGGTGGCTCAGCAGTTACGGCGCTTGCCTTGCATGTGCGAGTATGTGAGTTCAAATCCCAGCACCACGTACACAACGGTGTCTTGGAGCAACAAAGGCCACAAGAATTCTTTATGGGAAATTTTCAGTTAATAAATATATAGGAAATTATAGAAAAATCACTCTTCTAATAAAATAACTATCTAGGCAACAACAATAAGCAATGACTTGATAAATCCATTCGGTGACAAGTTAAGAAAAAACTGTGCTTCCACTGACAGAATCTAAACCAAATGATCAATTTACATCAGTAGACGAGGGACAATCACTCATGACCCTCCTGGATGATGCAATAAAAATTCACAGTGCCATCCAATGGGGTGACAAAACATCCTTATTTTTCCAGCCCCAGTTTATGGTTGTTGTCCCACAGTAGTTATTAATAGCCCCCTTTTGTTCTTAAAAATGGAAATAAATTACACAGTCTCTATAAAATTTTTCTTGCCTAAAAAACAATTAAATCTCATCAGGCTCTACCAATTCAAATTCTCAATTCTGGCCACAGACTATAATCACTTGGGAATTTTTTTTTCCTTATTTCATTTAGCTTCTCATCTGGTTTTTGTTGCTCTGACACTTAATTGTGTATGCGGTGCTGAGGTTTGAACCCCGGTACCTGCAAATGCCAGGGAAGCAAGGTAACCACTGAATCACTGCTCCAGCCCCCACTTCGGAAATTTTTTAAATATTTGTGTCTAGATAGATTTCATTCTATGAGTTCTAATTGGTTTGAGATGTAGCCTGGGCATTAGGATAATTAAAAGTTCCTCAAATAACTCTAAGGAGTTTTCACAAAAGTTGAGAACCACTTCTCTAAATTTAACTACTAATTTGGGGGAAATGAAAGGTAAAGGAACATGTTAAACACCAGAAGGATTCACTTAATCAGCGAAACCTGAATGTGGGAAATTCTCCTGGACAAATGACCTAGTTTTTTCTACAAATAAACAGCATGAAGAAGAAAGGACTGGCAGTACATAGGAGTGAGGGAGATGGTTAAAGTTAAGAAAAACTTAAGAGACACGTAAACCAAACAAAATGTGTAATTTGGACACTGATTTAAGACAAATCAAGTGCAAAAGGACATTTTGAATTATTAGAGAAATCTAAACATAGACTGAATGGATTAAGAACGCTTACTTGTGTTAACTAAAACAGTATTATGACTGCATCTGTTACAAGTTCTTACCTGTTAGAAATACACACAGGATTATTCACTGGTTAAATAAGGTGATGCCTGATAGTTCCTTGAAATTATTCTAACCAAAAAGAGAAAAAAGGAAGAAAACAGGGAGAAGTGAGAAGTGAGAGGACAGGAATGGTAAAATGTTGAAAACTGCATAATTATCAAAACTGGTTAATAGGAACATGGGAGTTTGCTGTAGCATTCATATTTGTGTTTGATATGGAATTAAGAAACTTAGAAGACTTTTTTAATGTTTTGCTTAAATGTAGTAGCATGTATCCCAGAATATATAAAAACACTTAAATTTTAAGAGATGAAAATGTAAACAAAGATGAACACATATGAATTTATCAAAGAGTCTACAGTGCAGCGTACATCCTGGCTAAACAAAAAAATTTTAAAAAGGGGCTGAAGCAGTGGCTCAGCGGTTATGTCACTTGCCTGGCATACGAAGGTCACAAGTTCAATCCCGAGCACCATGTACACAAGTAGGTGTCATAGTGTCAGCGCAACAAAAACCATGTGAAAAACTCAATAAAAATTTATTCTCTCTCACCATCCTTCTCTCTTTAAAAAAAATAAATAAATAAATTAAAAATATACTGTTTTTGGTCAAAAGCAGACAGTTCAAGTGTGGTATAATCCCAGCAATTTGCGAGGCTGAGATTAGTAGGATTATGTCTTTAAAATATTTAGTGTGCACTTTTGTAAAAAGAAATATTAAGGGGCTGGAGTGGTGGCTCAGCAGTAACAGCACTTGCCTGGCAAAGTTAGAACCCCAACACACGTACAGAACACAGGTTCAAATCCCAGCACACACACACAACGAAGTTTTGGAGGAAAATTTTGTAATTATTTTATTATAAAATATTAATATCAGAGATCCAAAACTGACCACCTCCATAATCCCATCATCTAATAAAATCAAAGCTTTCGTTTGTTCATGTTATTTTCTATTCTACTTCACATAATACCACGAGTGTATTTCCACTTTACAAAACTTTCAGTCTTTTTATCATCTCCACCCTATGAAGATAATCAATAACAGCCTGACAAGTATCCTTCAGACTTTCTCTAAGTTCACATACATACAACCATAAAGACACATACAAAACAAGAGGGAAAAGGTTCACTTGTTTTGACAAAAATGGAAGCATACTACTTACATATGCCATCTATTTTTTAAGCATATCAAGCATATATCTTGAATTTACCATACAGAGAAGTTTAAGTATTAAAAGGGACTTACCAAGGGCTCAGTAGTTATGGCATTTGCCTGACAAACACAAGGACATGGGTTTGAACCCCAGCACCATGCACACAACGTGTCGGAGCAACAAAAGCCACTTGAAAAACTAAATAAAATTGATTCTCTTTTTTTCTCTCTCTAACCTTCTCCTCTTTTAATAAAAAGGGGGGGCTTCTAAGATAATAAATAATATACATTTACAAAAATTATTTTGTAAGTAAGCTCTGAAAAGATATAGGGATTCTGCAACAAAATATGGCCACTAGATTTAGACCTTATACTTCTTAACACACTATTTCCATAGCCATGCATAAAAAACTTGACTGTATATAACAAGCCTAAACAAATCTCAAAACCTATTTTAGAAAACAAAATTACTATCTTTTTTTTTTTTTTTTTAAGAGCAAAGGAGAGAAAAAGAGGATCAATTTTATCCAGTTTTTCATTTGGCCTTTATTTTTCCGACCCTTACATGTTTATGTGGTGCTGAGGTTTGAACCCAGGTCCTCACACATGCCAGGCAAGCACTCCAAATGCTGAACCACCACCACTCCAGTCCCCAAAATTACTATCTTTTAAGAATTCATAAATAATATCCCAAAAAATATCCTGACTCCTGTGTGTGTGTGTGTGTGTGTGTGTGTGTGTGTGTAACAGCTTGCCTTCACATTTCAGCAGTAGGATGTGAACATGGTTCTCTCTGTAACAGAGATGATTGATAGATACAGTGCTGTTCCACTCACATACCTTCTGCATGTTCACAAACTGATATTGTCATTCAAGTATAATCTGATTACAACAAAATCAATCCTAATTAGTATCTATTATTCTAAAGGCCCACAAACAGGAAAACACCAAGCAGGTCCACACAGAATTTAAAGTTAAACCATTTTTTTTTAAAGAGAGAGGGACAGTGAGAGAGACAGAGAAAGAGAGAAACAACTTTTATTTTAGTTTTTCACATGGCCTTAGTTCCTCCAACACTTAGTTGTGTACGTGGTGCTGGGGTTTGAACCTGGGTCCTCATGCTTGCCAGGCAAGCACTGAAACCACTGAGCCACCGCTCCAGCCCCCATTTTTTTTTTTTTAAAGAAAGAGGGGACAGTGAGAGAGAGAGAAAGAGAGAAGCAAGAGAAGCAAGTTTTATTTAGTTTTTCATATGACTTTCATTCTTCAGACACTGTTGTGTACGTGGTGCTGAGGTTTGAACTCGTATACTCACATGTGCCAGCCAAGCACCGTAACCACCAAGTCACTGCTCCAGCCCCTAAACCAATATTTTTAAAACACAGTCACTCTCCCACCTAAATCCTGAACAATCAGAAGATCCCTTAATCTGGACCCACAGGAGAGATTTTGGATGTTAAGGTATTTACTGATGCACCCAAAATTACAAAGCAGAGAATATGGAACCAAAACCATAGAGCTTCTGATGTAACAGGAAAACTTTTCTTTGAGTTCCCATTATGGAGAGGTCTAAGTACTGAAGACATGAAAAGCAGTGAAACTGGCTCTACCCTAAAGGAGTTCACAATTAAGCAGAACCACCAACATGTATTATCCCAAAAGACCATAAATAACATAGCACAGAGCCTAGCATACAGCTCATCAACTAGCATAGGTACTCAACAATTTTCTTGTGAGTTATGATTATAAATATCAAAGGCAACAAGCACATGTCATAAACATAGTACCATGTCATCAGCAATTTCAGATTAAATAACCTAACAGTATTATTCAGTTAGCTTTAATTGCTTCAAGGCAAACATTCGAATCATTTAAAAAGAAACTGTACCATACAGTTCCCACTAATATGCTTAAGAGTACACATATGTAATCCACATGGAGTTTGGGACACACACACACATACATAAAAGTGGGGGGAAAAGGCACTCATACCTTGTAAGAAAATCCTACTGAACATTCTAATAAAATATCAACAACAAAATGGACTATGGACTAAAAGATACTGAAGATAATGAATGTAACCTTCCCCCACAACAAATGCTATAAAATAATGGGTAAACCCTGTACAAGTGCAGCACACATACATCACATGTTATTAAAAATGTTTCCAGTGGAACCTGTGTGACACTTCTTAAATGTAACACAAGAACTGGGCATGGTGGCACACGCCTGTAAATCCAGCAACTTGGGAGGCTGAGGCAGGAGGATCCCAAGTTCAAAGCTAGCCTCAGCAACTTAGCAAAATCCTGTCTCAAAATAAAAAAATTTAAAAAAAAAAAAAAAGGCTGATGATATGGCTCTGTGGTTAAAAGCTCCTGGGTTCAATCCCTGGTGCCAAATAGATATATAAATAAATAAAAATAACACAAGAGAAAGAATATACTTAAAGTCTATTCTAATTTGTTACCGATGTACATAGATGTTTTCAAGAACATCCTATAAGGTGAATAACAAAAGCATTAAGTTCAACAGAATGCAGGATCTCCCTGAATTACACTACACACTTAAAACTCATCCTATATATTTTAATTGGTAGACCATACTGCCATATTCATTCACTCAAAAGGTAAGGATCCAGTTTAAAACTGACCATAGCTTACAGAACAATTTAAAACTTCAAAACACAGGCATTCAGGAGCTGGAGGGCTCAGTGGTTGGAGCACTTGCCAGGCATGTGTGAGGACCCTGGTTTGAACTACAGCAGCACATACACAACTAAGTGTCAGAGAAACAAAGGCCAGATGGAAAAATAAATAAAACTGATTCTCTCTCTCTTTTAAAAAAAAAGAAACACACATGCATTCCATACCCAATATTTATATTAAATGAACGACTTGGTCATACTATCAGTTTAACTTGCTCTATGACTAAATTACTGCATGAGGAGAATTCAACATTTTATAAACCTAACACTATCAACATTGTTTTAGTTGCTCAAAAAATAATAACATATTATAACAACACTTGGTGAATGGATAGAGAGAGAGATGGAATAAATATGCGATAAAAACAAGTGTTTAGTTAAATGTTGATAGCAGAATCAGGTGGTTGGCTTTTCGGATGCATTCTGAATTGAACTGTATTTTCAATTTTGCTGGATAGTTATATTTTCCAAATGACTTGTTGGAAAAATGGGAAAAAATAACATTCAACACTTATTTGGTTACTTATCATGTAAGCTTTTAAGGTGAGAAACAGATTTTAAAAAACTCCTTGAGAAATGAGGGCCATGCTAGTGACAACTGAAAAGAGGAAAGCCCAGCACAATGACGGATTGAGTCAAACCCTGTACAGGTGGATGCTGTTCAATCCCACAAAAATTTTGGAGAAATCCATAGGCTCCTGGTGAAGGATGGTGCTTGGGCATTGATATTTCTGAACTTATGAGTTGCACATACATTAGCTGTGATTCCCACTGGTTATCCTGGGACAGGCAGGAAATTCTAAGCTCTAGCTTGTTATCACAGCTTGAGGCATGTGCAAAAACAGTTGTCCACAAGAGGTGAGGCAACGGATGTGGAATGGGGTACAAATGGAACTGATGAAGACAGTAAATGTATTTGAGTTTAAAATAAATAAATCACATTTAATTAAAAAAAAAAAACTCCTTGGGGATGGAGTGGTGGCCCAATGGTTATGGCACTTGTCTGGCATGTGTGAATACCTGGGTTCGAACCCCAGCACCATGTATACAACAAAGTGTTGGAGCAACAAAGTCACATGAAAAATAAATAATAAAAATTGCTTCTCTCTTTCTCTCTCTCTCACTGCCCGTCTTTCTTTAAAAAAAAAAAAAAAACTCTCGACTTCTAACAGACACATTACTTAAGACAAACCTGGCTTTTAACCTGGGTTCAAATCCCAGTTCAAAACTCTTAACTACCAATCTGATACTGACTAAATTACTTAACCTCTCTCTAACTACATTTCCTCATCCTCAAATGAGTTTTACAATAGTTACTAAAGTTAAATTCTACATATAAAGCACTTCAGCACACATAGCACTCAAAATGTTAGCTGTTAACATCATTATGAGATCGATCATTTTGTGCTAAAAGGAAAACACATTCTCAATAAAGATTAAGTAGCAATTTTTCACCTGGTTGACTTAACACTAACTGATCATTTTGAAATCAATCCCCGAAGAAGATTCCCGATAGGAAACTTACTGCTTAACCTGCAGTGGGGGTGGTGAAGGAGATGTAAAAGAAATGTCTGAAAAACATTGCTCAATCGATAGTGTTGTTCTGCGTCTGAAGAAAAGCACTCAGCATCAAATAAGAAAGAAAAAAGTTTCAAGACAAACTTTAAAAGGCATTCAACAACTCCTACGTAGAACTGGCTTCACCTATGCAGGCGGGCTGGGAACATCCTTGTTATGACAAAACTTGCCATACTCTTCCCCGTTCCTAACTGCAGGGAAAGAAGCTAGACTAGGACACGCCGTGTGCAGTTGCCAAAATCTTTCTCCTACATCAGGATAGGCCAGCATCCGACTTCTTCGCAGGTACGAGTGCCACCTCCACTTCGGTCTTGATAACGGTTATGGGGGGAGGGGGTGAAGGCGGCAGGAAAATGAATTCGCGATGTTGTTACAGAAAGCCCTCCTGGATACCGCTCACCAGACCCCCGCCGCGACTTACTCGCGCCACCGCTACCCCCACCTGCCCTCTCCCCGGTGAAACTTGCACGGACTCTCACGTTCTGAGCGTGCAGTTGAGATTCCGAGCCCTTCGCTCGCGGAGCCCCCAGCTCTCACACGCACACGCACACACACACGCGCACACACACGCACACCCCGGGCAGGGGGCGGGGGGCGACGCCAACAACAGCCCCCGCCCCTCCCCCAGCCACAAATCTTTGTCCCACCTGCCGAAGGACCACGGGCCGACGCGCTCCGGCCGGCGACCTCCCGCGCCGCGGGTCCGAGGCCCCCTCCACGAGCCCCGGCTCGGCCGCGCCCCGCCCCCGCCGCCGACTCCGGCCTCACCTCACCTACCCTCTTTCGGGGGCCGGACTCCACCTCTCTCTCCGCCATGTTGGGCCCCGCTCGGAACCGCTGCGGCTCCCGGCGCGGTGGCGGCCGCACCGCTCGGGCCCCCGGCCCCCGCCCACACTGCAGACACGGTCGCCTCGCGGCAGCTTCCCCCGGACCCGGCCGGGCCTGGCGCGCGAGTGAGGAGGGGGGCGGATGCCGCGCGCGTGGGGCCGCAGATCCCGGGGTCCCACGGGTGTGTGCGCGTGGGCGGGAGGGCCTGCCCGGGAAAGGGGGGGCCGGGACTCGGGGGGTTAATGGCCTCCAAGGGGCCCCGTGAGTAGGATTATTTTCTCTCAGAGAAATTCCTCCGCCTGCGGTTTCTTAAAGGGATCACCAAACCAGCCCCTTGCGCGCGCCCCTGTTGCGCAGGCGCACCGCAAGCCCCTCCTCCCTTTCCCACCAAGCCCCCGGTCCTGAGCGTGCGCGTTGAGTGGCCCAGGGTAGGCCAAATCCTGCAAGTCTCTCTGCTGCCAGCAGCTGCTCCCACCACTCAACTATGGCCGCTCCCTTAAAGGGACCATGACGCAGTGATGAAGAAAGAATGAAAGAAATCAATGAAAGGACAATCTGGAGGATTGGGTGAAATGTCATTGAGGGGTCCACATCACCATCTTACACCTGTCTACAAAGATACTATTGAGAACAGAAAATGCTGATGAGCTGAAGTTCACATTGGACCTCTAAACATGAAGAATCCCGACCAATAGAACAAGGCAGTCATCTCAAGAAAAATTAGCTTCCCTGCCTTTTGACAGCCTGACTGAAGCACAGGGATTAGACTATCAAGGACCAACTCCGATAGCCTGACCTCA
This sequence comes from Aplodontia rufa, assembly GCA_004027875.1. Classification (NCBI taxonomy): domain Eukaryota; kingdom Metazoa; phylum Chordata; class Mammalia; order Rodentia; family Aplodontiidae; genus Aplodontia; species Aplodontia rufa. Next base: position 27,635 of record PVKS010017988.1, read on the forward strand.
AAATCAGATCCTTTGGTGATTTTGAAGACTGAACTAACAACTGGCGATAACGTCCTCAGTAGTAATTTGCCACCACAATATAAAAATCAAAGAGAAAGGAACCATCTACTCCAGTACTATCAACTGTAACATTGCAATATGGTCATGGGAAGCGTTTACCCCAAGATACCTAGTGGCTGATGTGGAACTAGAATCAACATTTGAGTCACTGTCCTTCAGGATTTTCAAGACACCAAGCAGTCTACAAGGCAAGCAAGAACATTAAAAAGGAAAGTGCCATGATACTTGAAGAATATTGCAGTTCTTGGAATAAGTGTGATGATTTGCAACTGTTCTATTCTCCATTCACCTCCATTTAAAATAAGAATTTGGGGATACAAAAAAGAAATACTGAGTCTCAAAGGAAGAACCCATGAGCCATTGAGATGCAGAAACTGCCCATGAACCATAGAAAAGCAGAAAGCACCCATGAACCTTTGCAACTCCTGAGCAACCGAGCCAGGACCCTTGATATATTCCCTCCCTTGCAAAAAGTAACATGGGAGGGCAATGTTCAAGCACACAAGCGCGAGGGAAATTGGCAGGAAATTGCGGTAAACCCGCCCTGATGCCACTTCTAGTCTAGCCTTTACCAATTGCCTATAAATATTAATACCCCACACCAATGGGTTGCTGTTTCTCACTCTGGAGAGAGCCCACCGTTCTCTGTTGGACCTGCCTATGCCTGCCTAAATAAACCTCTGTCTGTGAATGTAACTGATGTGTGCTGAAATTCTTTTGTCAGTTATGCCAGGGACACTGTGGGTCCTGAGTTGACCTCCCCATCCTCTCACGCCTCTGACCCTTCAGAGACATCTGTTCTCCCACTACACATTGAAGGAGCTTGAGAATCTGACGTAAAGGATGAGCATCTTATTGTCAAAGTGGAAACCAGGAAGTAGATTTGAGTCTATCTTGCCCTGAAACCTAAGCTGGATCATACACTGAGGATGGCTGAGGAGAACAAGGGCTTGATTCATTCTTCCAGTCCTTCTAGCACCCAGATTCCCCTTTGGTGAAAAATTTCCCTGCTGGATTCCTAATGATAGTTGGGGGCAATCAAGAAACACATTGTAAGTAATGCAAAGAAGTTGCCTACTAAACCTCACTCATTACCATGACAAGACACATTCAAATGGAAATAAGCGACTCCTAAATTCACAGACTATGGAGATATAACTCTGTGTCACTTTAACCTTTGTGTGTCACTGGTAGTTATTTTGAACCCAAGAAGTTTGCCAATCTATGATGTTTTGCTGAAAACTCTAAAATGGCTGGAAGTGTCCATTCTGGTCCTTGCTTGGGCCTCTTCATCTTTGATTTCACTCCTGGGTAGGAAAAAGGAGAGAAAAACAAAGAAATATATTCATTTCAATCAGAATTTTTAAAACAACGTTAGACCCTCTAGTTCTATATCCTGAACGAGAAGGAAATGAAGAGAAGCCAAGAAAAGATAATTCCAGGTAAATATAGGTACATAAAAGGTTCTAGGAGTTTCTACCAGTTTTATTATCAATGGAATACTTAGCTTTTAATAAAAGCTAACTGCCTAAATGGAGCTCCTAAATTTCTGTTGGACTTGGGTGCCCACAAGATTGTTCACCCAGCTTCAGACTTGCCCTCTGTCTTCTTTCAGCCCCATTCCCACAGTTACAGAAGTGTTGGTTTCTCACAGCATAATTTAAAACCATTGACCTAGTCCAGATCCATGGTTTTTTTCTTTTTTTTTTTTTTTTTCTTACATGGTGCTGGGCATCAAACCCAAGATCTTACACATAGTTGGCAAGCCCTCTACAATTATGCTCTAACCTGAGCATCAGTTGCAGATTTTAAAAATGGAAGCACAGTCTCAGAGAAGATGTGGCTTCCCTGAGATCACACAAATGATTAACAGCAGCAGCAGGAGTGAACCAGACACCTTGACCCTAAGCCTAGGGTTCTCTTCAACATCAGGCATCTTCTAGAGGTATTAGAAATGGGTTGGATCTTGAATAATAGGCAGAATTTGTGCATTCCAGATACAATACAAGCATACCACTGTTTGATGCAATCATTCATATGGAGGGAGCAGAAAAGAGAAAACCAGTATTTAATGAGAGCTACAAAGTTAATCATAATTTTACAGAGGGGTCCATAGAGATTAAGTGACTTGTCCAAGGTTATTAAGCAGAGAGCTTGAGACAGAATTCAAAGACTTGTTCTCCCTGGATTTGGAATGTCATTAACTAGAGGTTGCACCCTTGTGACCTTGTAACCAAATCTGGCCCACAGATATATATTTGATTTATACTATGTACAGTTATATGACTTTGGTCAAGTTACTTAACTTGCAGTTTGGTTTCCTCATCTGAAAATGAATTGTTGGGAGGGTTAAATTAAGTTAACATCTGTAAATCTCTTAGAGCACTTTTGGTTCCTAACATCATCTGAGTGTTATTACTTTATCTCTTTACATTTTTGAATTATGCCAGCATTTAAAATAAGATACTTCACTTACAAATCTAGCTATTTTAAACTTCTCTAATAAATAAACGACAATAGAGGTAATAATTTGCAAATATCAAACTGATTCATTTTAATTCTCTTGTCATATTCCATTATAGACTCTTTTCTGAAATGTAGCCCTGAGACTTATTTTCTTACTCAAAAGAGAATAGAATAGGCTTAATGGAATGAAAAAGAATTTGCTAAATTTCCTTGGTTCCATTTAACCTATGAAGTTCAGCAAATAGTAAGAGTCTCAGAATTTTCCCACACTTCAGAGTACATACTTCTTCCACCCAGGCAGTTCAGACATGAGACTGTGATATCAAGAAATAAAAGCCTGATTCCTTTCATTAAAGAGTTAAAGGAAGGAAAAAAAAAGAAGCAAGAAAAATATTGATTAAGATGCAAGCATCCCTGTCTTCCCAGCTCTTCAAAGCAAAAAGGATTCTTTTTTTTTTTTTAAGTGTAGTAGATGAATTTTATTATAGAAAGTAAAGCATAGGGAAAAGAGAAGACTTCGCCCACAGTGGGGGAAGGGGACAGAGCCTGCAAAAAGGATTCTTGCTGTGCTTCTGTTTGGGATTCCAAGTGGAGATTACTTGGACCACACCCACACCATCAGCTCACCACACCTGAACGAGAAAGTGAGGCCCCAACATACTTGGGTAAAGAGACAAGGCCTGCTTTGGCTCCTCTGAGTATCTTTTAGTCCAGGGTAAATCAAGGTTTTACAGGTCTCAAAGTTTATGTGATAAGGGCAGAAAGAAGGGTTTTTTTGTTGTTGTTTTTAAGAAAGAAAAAGAAACACAAAATTACATATACAAAATCTTAGAGCTCTGCAAAGAGAGTGACCCTTATCTCTTGCATATCCTTATCTCTTGTGTAGAATGTACCCAGAAGTTCCCACATATATCCTGTAGAAGATTAGGGAGGGTAGTCAAGAATACTTCTGGCAGATATAGAGAAAGTGGCTCTATGGATGACATTGGTCTGGAAACAAAAGGTAGTAACAGACCTTAGGAAAGCTGCACTGTGCCTCCACATTCTGGGCAAGCTTAGAGAAGCTAGGCTACAATATCCTCCACTTGCTGACCGACAGGTTGCAGAGCATCCTGAGAAGAACAGCACTACAGGAACATCAAATGGATCCCAGGTCTCATGCTTCCCCAACCATAAGGCCCCGTACACACAAACACCATTTTAGGAACACACACAGGGGTGAACAGCAGCTACATGAAAGACCCACAAAAGAATTCTAACCATCAAGTTCAAATATATTTTAAATCAAATTTGATAGGGAAACTCAAAGAATATTAAGAAGAAAGTAAAATAGAATGTTTGGATGAAAAGAGACTGGAGGGACTGAAGCTGTGGCTGAGCGGTTGGAGTGCTTGCTTGGCATGTGTCAGAACCCGGGTTCCAACACCAGCACCACACACACAACTAAGTGTCCGAAGAACAAAGGCCAGATGAAAAAATAAATAAAATTGTTTCTAAAACAGAAAAAAGGAGAGAGACTGGAATGATGTTACTTTAAACATGGTAATCAGAGAATATTTTTTCTGAGATGACTCTTGAGCTTAAATTTAAAGACTAAGAACCAGCTATGCAGAATCTGATGTTGCACAAACCTGTAATCTGAGCACCCTGGGAAGCTGAGGTAGGATAGCAAATTCAAGGCCAGCCTCAGCTACTTAGATCCTATCTCAAAATTTTAAAAATTATATGCTTGCTGGGATTATGGTCTTTCAATACCACCACCCAATCATGGTAAGGATTTTTAAATTTTATTTTGTGTATGATGAAAAGCATTGGAGAGGAGCTGGAGCGGTGGCTTAGTGGTTTCGGTGCTTGCCTTGCAAATGCAGGGATTCGTACCCCAGCACCACGTACACAGTGAAGTGTCTAAGCAACAAAAGTCACATGAAAAACTGAATAGAATTGATTCTCTCTCTCTCTCTCTACCTCTTGCTGTCTCGTCTCTCTTTAAAAAAAAAAAAAAAAAAGCATTGGAGACCTTGAAAAAGATTTAAAAAGATTACGCAAACCCTCTGGATACTATATGCAGAATGAGTCACAAGGGAACAAAAATGGACTTAAGTTAAGAGGCTTTATGGGAGGCTGGAGGAGTGGCTTGGTGGTGGTTACCGCGCTTGCCCGGCAAGCGCAAGTACACAAGTTCAAACCCCAGCAAACTACTTATACAACTGTCAGAACAACAAAAGCCATGTGAAAAACTCAATAAAAATTGATTCTCTCTCTCTCTCTCTCTCTCTCTCTCTCACTATCTTTCTCTCTTAAAAAAATAAAATAAAAATAAAGAGGCTTTATGGCACAGTCCAGGTACAGTGGCTTACCCTAGATCATCATGGGTAGAGATAATTAAAAATAGATGGATTCAGGATATGTGTTTTGGAAGTTTAGCCAATTAGATGCAGGGAGAAAGAAAGAAAAATGAGTTGAGGATAATTGATCCTTAGCTCATTAACCTTAACAACTAGATTAATGGTGTTGCCCATTACTTGAAATAGAGAGAGTAAAGTAGATTTGAAGGAGTGGGCAGAGAAGGAAGCCAAAAATAATATCTCAGACATGTTAAATTTGAGATGCTTCTTAGACATCCAAGTGGAAATGTCAAATGGGTAGTTAGATATTCAAGTCTGAACCTCAGGAGAGATAACAGCTAGAGATAGAAATAGGGGAGTTATCAATATAAGCCAAAAGACTGGATAGGATTGCTCAGGGAGTATAAAATCAACTAAGTTCTGAGGCACTCTAACATTTATTACTCAGGAAGAGAAAGAGGATAAGTAAAATAGCAGGAAGATCAGAAGAGTGTGTGATTTCAGAAACCAAGTAAAAGTGTTTCAAGAGGCCTGGAGCGGTGGCTCAGCAGTATTGCGCTTGCTTGGCATGCATGAGGACCCAGGTTCGAACCCCAGCACCACATACACAACTAAGTGTCAGAACAATGAAAACCAGATGAAAAACTAAATAAAACTGATTCTCTCTCTCTCTCTCTCCTCTCTCTCTCCCTCTTGCTCTCCCTTTAAAAAAAGAAGAAACAAAGAAAGAAAAAGTAAATGTGTTTCAAGAGAAACATTACCAATAGGTCAAATATCATTGAAAGGACAAGGAAGATATAGCCCAAGAATTGACCAGAAGATTAAAGGGTCTTTGGTGATGTAGAGCAGAGCCATTTCAATGGGTTGATTTGGACAGACTGTTATTGGAGTGGTCTGAAGATAGAATAGGAGAAAAAGAAACAGAGACAGTGAGTGTAGACAATACTTTCAAGAAGTTTCACTGTTAAAAAGATCAGAGAAATAAAATAGTAGTTGGAGGGGAACATGGCTTAAGAAAGTTTGTTTAAAATGGTAATCGATAAAGCACATGAAAATAGCAAAGCATCTATCTCCAAATACATTGGAAATTTTATTTTATTTTTTAAAGGAATAGAATTTTTTTTTTAAAGAGATAGGGACAGTGAGAGAGAGAGAAACAATTTTATTTAGTTTTTCACTTGGCTTTCATTGCTCTGAGACATTGTTGTGTATGCAGTGCTTGAGTTTGAACTCACATACTCATGCATGCCAGGCAAACGCTGCAACTGCTGAGCCACAGCTCCAGCCCCCATATTGGAAATTTTAAATAGATGACATGTCCTCAAAGATCTCTGCCTTCGAGCTGACACAAACTGCATTGACAAATCTGTAACAGTAAAAAAAGAAAGAAAGAAAAAAGAAAAGAAACAGGGCTGGAGCAGTGGCTCAGTGGTATAACACTTTCCCAGCATGCCCAAGGACCTGGGTTCAAACTCCAGCACCACATACACAACTAAGTGTTGGAAAAATGAAAAAAAAAACGATGAAAAAATAAATAAAACTGATTCTCTAAAATAAAAAACAAAAACAGGAAGTAGAGGGCAAGAGTGGGTTGAAAAGAGGAAATCATGCATCTTGGTGTCAAGCCAACTTTAGAAGCCAGTGCTCCATGTAGCATGTAATCTCTGCAAAATGCATTCTTTAAAGTGATCATAATTATTAGTTTCCTTCTACGGCAGAAAGTAAACATCATTGTACTTCTATAAACCTTGTTTTTCAGGTCCCACTGGATAAGATAAAATTCATTACTAACAAGGATATTTAAAGATGGTCACATTGGGGCTGGAGAGGTGGCTCAGTGATGGAGTGCTTGCTCGGCATGCATGAGGTCCCAGGCTTGATCCCCAGCACTGCAAACACAAATAAATAAAAATAAATAAATAAATAAAAATTGGCACACACACACACACATACGCACACACGATCTCTCTGTCTTTAAGAGAAAAAAAAAAGATGAGCACATTGCATGTTGATACTGACAATTGTTGTAAGCCAGCAGAATAATCATGAGATGTTTTAATTTCCTAAAATAAAGATAATAATAACAGCAACATTGTTTTCAGTAGTAAAGAAATTGTTTTTATGAACAATTTATGAAATAAAGTCTTTAAAAGTTCTATTTGTTTTTAATTTAGACATTATTTTTTAATTTTTTTTATTAATAAATTGAGTTATTGTGGGACTGGAGCGGTGGCTCAGTGGCTACAGTGCTTGCCCGGCATGCGCATGTACACAGGTTCAAACCCCAGCAACCCACATACACAAGTAAGTGTCAGAGCAAAAAAAGCCGTGTGAAAAACTCAATAAAAGCTGATTCTGTCTCTCTCTCTCTCACTGTCCTTCTCTCTTTAAAAAAAAATTGAGTTATTATACAATCATAAATGCATATAAAGTAACAATATGATATACATATATTATTTTTATAATGAAAAAATATAATATATATAGAGATTCTGAAAATTAGATTTCCCCCAAGAGCCCCCCCCAATTACCCACCCTTATCCCTCCCCTCCCCTTCCCAAAACATCTCTAAAAATGTATTAGGTTGTATGAGATAACACCTTATCCGGATTTAAAGCATAATTCTAGACCTCCTTTCTCCATGGCCAGGGTCTAGCTCTAGCTTCCACAGAGGCCTTCCTGAGGCTGGAGTGGTGGCTCAGCGGTTATAGCACCTGCCTGACATGCGTGAGTAAGCAAGTTCAAACCTCAGCACCACAAAAACAAGGAAGTGTTGGAGCAACAAAAGCCACATGAAAAACTAAATAAAATTGATTCTCTCTTTCTCTCTCTTACTGTCCCTCTCTCTCTCTTTAAAAAAAAAAAAAAATTACCCTTCCTAAGAAAAGAACATGTGTTTGCTTGCCCATGCCTTTTTTTTTTTTTTTTTGGAAAGAGGAATAGAGAGAGAGAGAGAGAGAGAGAGAATCAGCTTTATGTGGCTTTCGTTGCTCTGACACGTCACTGTGTACGTGGTGCTGAGGTTTGAACCTGTGTACTTGCATATTCTAGGCAAGCACCGTAACCACCAAGTCACCCCTCCAGCCCTGCCTATGCATTTTATTTTATTTTATTTTTAAAGAGAGAGAAAGAAAGAGAGAATCAATTTTGTTTATTTTTTCATATGGTCATTGTTTCTGAACTACTTAGTTATGTATGTGGTGCTAGGGTTTGAGCCCAGGTCCTTGGGCATGCCAGGCAAGCACTCAAAACCGTTGAGCCACCACTCCAACCCTGCACTTTAAAAATCTGGAAAGATATACAGATGAAATGAACATTTGGGCCAAATGAAAGAACCTGAAGGAATAATCCTCATTTTTAATTTTTGAACTATGCAAATATGTTATTTATTTATTTATTTTTCATTTATTTTTCTTTGCAGTGCTAAAATGAAATCCAGGGCCTCCCACATGTTAGGAAAGCATTCTACCGCTGAGCCACACTCCCAAAAACGCAACCCCATATTACCTTTTGTTGTTGGTGGTGTAATAGCTCTAGGGATTGAACCCAGGGGTGTTCTACCCCTGAGCTACATCCTCAGATCCCCCACCTCTTTTTATTTTTTATTTTGATACAAAGTCTCACTAACTTGCCCATCATGGCTCAAATTTGTGATCCTCTTACCTCGGGCCTCCCCAGTAGCTGGAATTATGGTTGTAATTTCCTGTAAACCCTGGTGCCCAGCTGCCGTATTACCTTTTTTTAACCAATTTTATTTATTTTTTCTTTCCTTTTTTTTCTTTTCAAGTCAACAGCTTTTATTATCATTCATACACCCCATAGAAAAAGAGAAGTTTCAAATGGGTGAGAGGACTAGGACAAGAAATGCATGCATGTGCATGTCACTCTATGTACACGTGCGGCCAGGGCTCTTCCCACATCAGGCATAGCAGCTGCACTTGTCTGATGCCCCTTTGCAGACACAACCCTGGGCACAATAGGCACAGCCCACTGGGCAGCAGGAACAACAGCCTAGGGAAAAAGGGGAGAGCAAGAGGGCAGAGCAGATCTTTCAGGAAGCGCATCTGCACTCTGCCTGTGCAGGAGCCAGCACATGAGCAGGAATCACCAGCATGGCAGGAGCAATTGGGATCCGTTTCGAAATGAAGTGAGTTGAGATCCCAAGCAAAGAATAGACAGGCAGGGAAGCTGCTGGAAGGCGCTCTTTTTATTTATTTTTTCATCTTGCCTTTGTTTCTCCAACAATTAGCTATATATGTGATGCTGGGGATGGAACCCAGGTCCTTGCACATGCCAGGCAAGCACTCCAAATATTGAATCACTGCTCCAGTCCCACCATTTCACTTTTTAAAAATTAAGTGAAGGGGGGCTGGAGCAGTGGCTCAGCGGTTTCGGGGCTTGCCTGGCAAGCACGAGGACCCGGGTTCAAACCCCAGCACCACGTACACAACTAAGTGTTGGAGCAACTAAGGCCAAGTGAAAAACTAAATAAAGTTGTTTCTCTCTTTCTCTGTCTCTCTCACTGTCCCTCTCTCTTTAAAAAAAAAATGCTTAAAAAAAAAAATTAAGTGAAGGGGGGGCTGGAGCATTGGCTGCATGGTAAACGCGCTTGCCTGGCATGCACTAGTACGAGTTCAAACCCCAGCACCACGTACACAGCAAAGTGTCTGAGGAATGAAAGTCACATGAAAAACTAAATAGAAATTGCTTCTCTCTCTCTCTCTCTCTCTGTCTCCTCTTTAAAATAAAAAAATTAGCGGAAGGGGCTGGAAAGGTGACTCAGCAGTTACAGCGCTTGCCTGAGGACCCTCATTCAAACACCAGCATCACGTACACAACTGTCAGAAAACTAAAACCAGATGAAAAAAATAAATAAAATTGATGCTCTCTTTCCTCTCCCTCCCTCTTGCTCTATTAAAAAAAAAAATTAACAGGTGTGCAATTAACTCTTCCAAATTTCTAAATAAAATATTAGAAAGTTGAAATGAATTTTATAATAATGGTACAATAAAAAAAGACCAGCATACATTGAACAATAAGATTGGAACAAATGTTAATATGCTTTCCCTGGGAAAAATAATTTAGTGCTTACAAGGTATTTTCATACATTTATTCATCTTGCCTATTGGATAGAGAACATTTTATCCAATTTGAGTGTGTGTGTGTGTGCGAGTGTGTGCACGCATGTGTGTACGTGTGTGTGTGCACACCTGTGTGCATGTGCGATGCCCAGGCGGCCTTTGCATGCCAGGCAAGTGCTCTACCACTGAGCAAAACCTCCAGCCCTCAAATTGTTTTGTAGGAAAGGAAGCTGACTCTCAGAGGTTAAGTTACCATTTAGGCAGACTGATTCCAGGTTTAGACAAGTTCTTATTGGGATGTAGTGTCAGCTGGTAGAAAACACAAAGGAGGTGAATTACCCCAGAAAACAGGCAAAAATGCAAGCAAACTGCTAATACAATTATTTGCTTCATTTTATTCTGAGATTGTGGGGTGGCAAATCTCACTATGTTGTCCAGACTGGTTTTGAACTCCTGGACTCAAGCCATCTTCCTGCCTCGGTCTTCCAAGCAGGTGCATGCTGCCTGCCTGGCTGGAATTTACTCGAAATTTCTCAATATTTTTCAAATGTTTAATTGTAGTAAAATACACATAAGACTTACCATCTTAAGTATTTTCTTTTTTTTTTTAAAGGTGGGGTGGAGAATCAACTTTATTTATTTTTCCATCTGGCCTTTGTTTCTCCAACACTTAGTTGTGTACATGGTGCTGGGGTTTGAACCCAGATCCTCACGAATGTCAGGCAAGCGCTCCAACCACTGAGCCACCACTCCCGCCCCCCACATCTTAAGCATTTTCAAGTGTACATTTCAGTAGTAATGAGGATATTCACTTTGTTGTGCATCTAATCTCCACAAATTTTTAATCATGTGTATATTCATTAAACAATAATTCCTTTTTCCCCCCTCTTCCCAGACCCTGGCAACCACTAGTTGACTTTCTGTTTCTATGAATTTGATTGCTCTAGATACCTCATACAAGTGGCATCATATAATATTTGTCCTTTTGTGACTGGCTCATTTCTCTTAGCAAAATGTCCTCAGAACTGATCCAATTTAACATATGTCAGAACTTCCTTCCTTTGTTTTTTGTTTGCTTTTTTTGCAGTACTGGGGATTGAACTGAGGGGCACTAAGCTACATCCCTACTAATCCTTTATATTTTTTCTTTTGAGACAAAATCTTGCTAAGTTGCTTAGGGCTTTGCTAAATTACCTAGACCCACCTTGAAGTTGCGATTCTCCTGTTTAAGCCTCCTGGGATAACTGGGATTACAGGCATGCGCCACCAAGCCCAGCAAAGAATTTCCTTCCTTTCTAATGCTGTCTAATATTTCATGATATATGTGTGTCTATATACCATATTTTTTGGTTATCTATTGCTTGGTCAGTAGTTAGTTGGGATGTCGCTCCTCTTGGCTACTGTGGATCCATGTACTGCTATGAACAAGGGTGGGAAATATCTCTTTGTAATCTTGTTTTCAATTCTTTCGAATAAATACCCAGGCCCAATTTTTTAGAAGCAACTTTGTTGAGACATAATTTACCTACCACACAATTTGCCCTCTTAAAGTGTACAGTTTATTTATTTATTATTTGTTTATTTTAAAGAGAGAGACAGAGAGAGAAAATCAATTTTATTCATTTTTTCATCTGGCCTTTGTTTCTCCAACATTCAGTTATAAACCCTGGTCTTTGCTTATGCCAGGCAAGTGCCTTAATCGCTGAGCCACAGCTCCAGCCCCCAGTTCAATTATTTTTATATACCCACAGATATATGCAACCATCACCATGATCACTTTTAGAACAATCGCATCCATTTAAAAAGATATCCTTTCAAGCCTGGCACGGTGGCGAATGGCTTCAATCCCAGCAACTTGGGAGGCTAAGGCAAGAGGATCAAAAGTAAGGCAGAATTGGAAGAAGGAAGACAGGAGGGAGCATAAGAGATCCATCTTCCCATCCCAGATTTGGTCACCATTAAGTAAAAAAAGAGAGGAATGAAGGAAAGAAGGAGAAAGGAGAGCAGCTCAATCGTAACACGAGTTTATTCCGGAGAAACCCTGCAGACAGGGCCCAGTGGAGTCTGGGACCCACCTGTTACTTACAGCCTGGGGGTAGATAGAGAAAGAATGAGGGGGGGGATGGGCCAAGATGCAAATTTTCTGGTTAAAACAGGAGTTTCTGTAGAGTGATTTTTCTGATAAGGGTGGGCCCAAATCAATAGATTCGGATAAGGGCCCAAGTCAGTAGATTTCAAAACAGAGAGTAGGGGGTTTGCTGTCTGGCTCACATGAGTGATTTCTCAAATTTTTCCGTACTCATCATATTCTCAAAGAAAATAAAAAGCAGGGCTGGAGCGGTAGCTGAAGGTTCCGGCGCTTGCCCAGCATGTGCGAGTACATGGGTTCAAACCCCAGCACCCACGCACACAACAAAGCGTCAGAGCAACGAAAGCCATGTGAAAAACTCAAAAAAGAATTGATTCCGTCTCTCTCTCTCTCACTCTTTAAAAAAATAATTAAAAAAAGAAAAAGAAAATTAAAAGCACAGACAAGCAAAGAAAACGAAAAGCCAATATATTCCCATTGCCCCAAGTAGATGACTACTTGTGACTTTTCATATCTTTCATATTTATTTCATTCTTGTTTCCCACTGAATATATAGTATGAACATCTTACCATGTTGATAAAGATAAAGATTAATGTACATTTTTATGGCTTCATACATTCCATTGAGTGGTTACACTATATATTTATAACCATTCCCTTTTTATTTTGGACATTTAGGTGATTTCCAATGTTTTGTGGTTACAGGCAACATTGCAGTAAATGTCTTTGTACACACACCTTTGCAAAACAGATTTTCTTAAGGAAGAAGCAGAAATGCTGAGTCATAGGTTACAACTTTTGATACATTCTGCAAGGTTACCCTCCAAAAAGATATCAATTTACACTTTCACCACTAGCATCTGCCTCCTGCAGGTTTCCATCAGTGGGTACTGTTTATATATACATATAATTAAAATATGATTTTTACATGTAGAAAATTGCACAGATCAAGCCCGGTGGTGTGGAGCACACCTGCAATCTCAGCAGCTCAAGACTCTCAGGCAAGAGGATCACAAGTTCAAAGCCAGCTTCAGCAATTTAGCAATGCTTTAAGGAAATTAATGAGACCCTGTTTCAAAATAAAAAAGATGGGCTGGAGCGGTGGCTCAGCGGTTTCAGCGCTTGCCTGGCAAGCACGAGGACCTGGGTTCAAACCCCAGCACCACGTACACAACTGAGTGTTGGAGCAACCAAGGCCACGTGAAAAACTAAATAAAGTTGTTTCTCTCTTTCTCTGACTCTCTCACTGTCCCTCTCTCTTT
>PVKS010017989.1:0-40909 GCA_004027875.1 Aplodontia rufa
CTGCAGCAGCTCACATTTATCAAGCCAGTACCAACCAGGGCTTGATTTGCTCTAACTGCTCACTTCAGAGGTCCAGTGACTACCACGCAGCCAGCAGTGACCCAGTAACGGGAAGGAAGGAAACCTGGGCTCTCAAGCCAGTGAAAAATGGCATTGCCCATAAGCTGGAATGCAACAGAAATCTCTTGCATGTTGTCATAGACTTGGGCAGGAAGGATGATTGAGAACGTGTGGGACGAGGAGGGTGACAAGGATAAGCATGTGATGAGGTCATATAGCAAGATGTGGGAACTGACCACAGATAAGTCCCTCATTCCCATGAGGGAAGGTGTCAAAAGACAAATGAGCACCTCAGTCAACTGGAGAGCCAGGGTCTATGGTTGTGACAGAAGGAAACACTTAACACCTGGGTGAGTTCTACCTCTGACGCAACACCATTCACATACGCCCGTGCCATGAGGGTCAGAGGAGCTGGTGTCCCAGAATTCGAGGCAGAAGAGCTTGTCCATGCATGAGCACAGCTAAAGTCACTTTAGCCACAAACATTCCAGAACTTCACATGGGATGACAAAACCTTCCTGTAAAACTTCCTGTAAGGGAAGGATCAATACAGCAATCTCTCCCCATCTGTGAATTCTCTTCACCAAAAACAAAATAATCCCAGCATAGTGTCATTTGCTCTGTGGTTCCTTTCGCCTCTATCAGAGGAATTATGTGGGATTCCTGCTTGAAGCAATTACATAAAGAGGACAGTGAGGAGTGAGAATAGGGAAGCAAGGGTAAAGAGTTCTTGAGAAAGGATCTGGAAGAGAAGAGGGGAGCCGAGGCGAGGCACATCCAGGTCCTGACCTCCACAGGTGACCAGGTGAGTCTTGGCATGAATTTGCCATGGGCCAAGCTGAGGCCCAGGATGCGAACCTGCTCAGCCTTGTCTGTTGAAGCTACTTGGCATCCCAGAAGCTGCTGTGGGCCCCAGCAATTAGATACCAGGACCCTGCATCAAAAAGCAAGAGAAGAATGGCAGGACTATCAGGGCAGAACCTCACTATCGTGGTTTACCTGCAGAGAGGCAAAATGGATTGGCAAGAGGCTCACAGAGATCGTGGAGAAGAGAAGCTACATATTTTCAATGAGCTAATGATGCATCTTAGAATTTAGTCACATAGGATCCATTTTTATTTATTTATGATGTGCAAGATGGAATTTTTACATCTTTTACTTAGTGTGCTGTCTTTATTGTTTCTATTTTAAAGACTTTTTTTAAAAAAATCATCTTACTGTTGGTGAGCGCAAATTCCACTTTTCTTAATTAGTAAATCCTTCCATGGACCACATGGTGACCCTACTGGGTGGGCCGTCATTACCAAGGACCACGCAACAGACCCATGAAGGACTCGGAGAATATACTACAGACAGACCCAGGTGCTGCGGCCCTCTTTCCCTCACAGTGATTCAATTCACACTTTGTACAGTGGATGAATCCATGCCTTGGCTTACAGATGATGCAAATACCTGCAGTCTGAGTTCTGCAGGTCCCATCCTCTCTTTCTCACACCGTCCTAGAAGGCTTCCGGCCAGCCTCGTATCCAGGAGGGCCTACCCAGTATTGGCAGCTAGTAAGAAAAGCACTGCACATGCCTCAAGCCAGTGAGGTAAAGTGGGGCCTGGCTTTATTTTGCAAAAGAGGTATAAATTCTACAAATCTGCACTGAAAACCTAAGTAGATAAGTGGTGTCTTTTCAGTGTGGTAACTTAAAGGCAGAGTACTTAGAACCAAAACATCAGAGGATATGAGGCAAAATGTCTCTTTAATCAAGCTGAGAAAACTCCCTGAGCAGATACCAGAGCATCAGGGGAATCTAAGCGTAATCCACCTCTAGGACACCTGCAGCCTCTGGGAGTGGGAGTGGGCACTGGAGTGTGACTCCACCTCCAGAGAAGACCTGGGGAAAGGCGCTCCCAGGGGGCCCTGCCATGGCTGGGGCACTGTGTGTGCTATTGCCTGGAAGTTGAGGGAAGAGGGGAGCCCCGTTTCACCATGAATTATAGACAC
Organism: Aplodontia rufa; assembly: GCA_004027875.1. Lineage (NCBI taxonomy): Eukaryota > Metazoa > Chordata > Mammalia > Rodentia > Aplodontiidae > Aplodontia > Aplodontia rufa. Next base: position 2,054 of record PVKS010017989.1, read on the forward strand.
AGAATAGCAGAAGTTGGCAAAATATGTGTCTGCTTCCATCCGTATGTCGACCCTGTTTCTTCCCTTCCTAGTTTCCAGTTTCAAGGTCCTAAACTCTTAAATGCAAAGAACCAAGAGATGCTTTACATATATAATGACTTGAAAAATTAAGCATAAAATCCTTGAAAGTAATTCCCCAAACTCCTAAATTACCTGTGCATGCTTTGAGACCCAGTGACGGAGGACATTCAGGACTCTGTTGGTGGCTGTTCTCCGTATGATAAACTCTTTGTCACATGTTCTCTCAGCGTTGTTAAATCCTGAGGAGTAAAAGTAACACATGTAGTTAAAGCCAATCCCCAGGGACCTGGAAAAGGTCACTTATTTTAGGACATTGGTTAATAAAACTAAAAAATGACACATCTTGGAAGACAGACACAAGTAGCTTCAGACTCCTGAATTCTGCTCACCTATTATACTCGTAGCAGCAAGTCCACCGCATCATTACAGGTGCAATTACATGAATAATGTGCACACATTTATTAAAGGCCGCTGATGACAGCTAATGCTACTCTAATGTCACTTCCATTTATGCCTGTCTTGTTCTATACCACAAAGCCAAGAAGGAATTTAACAAAGTATTTGAGCCAGCATTAATTTACACTTTTGCCCTAAAGCAAATTATATAACCAATAATATTTTGAATATTTGCAAGTGGATGAATCCATGCCTTGGCTTACAGATGATGCAAATACTTTAGTGCACATCCATATATTAACAAGCATTACAGCACAGTGTTTATGAACATGTATTTCAAAATTACTAAAATGTCAATTTTAAAAATGTCATAAGTGTGTGAAGTGATGGATTTGCTAATTACTTTGATTTAATAATCCTACAATGTAAACATGTACTGAAGCATCACATCAGACTCCACAAATATATAATATATATAATTAATATTTGTCAGTTAATAATAATTTCTTTTAAAAAGCCAGACTGCCAGGGTTCAGACTGCTGTTCTCCCACCCTAGCAAATTACAGCATTTCTCTAGTGACCAGTTGCATTGCTCATGTCTTTCATGAGATAAGAAGTACCTATCTCATGGAAGTGTTGTAGGATTGTTTGTTAATATATGTTAAAGTTTTAGAATGGCAATAGTAGGACTTCAATAAGTGCTAGCTATTATTATAATTCAATATTGATCCATTGATCCTGTGTGTGTGTGTGTGTGTGTGTATGGTGCTGAGGATTGAACTCAGGGTATCACACATGCTATGCAAGTGCTCTACCACTGAGCCACGTACCAGACCTGGTCTAGAGTCTACATCCTTTATGTGCCAGCCTATGTCTCTATCTTGGCCACCTTTGCATTATCAAGAAAACATTTTAATACTTACCTACTGACTGCCTATTTTAAAAGATTCTGATATCCAAACATAAGTAAGTGATACATTTCCTTTAAAAATTAATATTTCCTGGGCTAGGCATTATAGCTCAGTGGTAGGGTCCTTGCCTAGCATATTCAAGGCTCTGGGTTCAATATCCAACATTACAAATAATAGTACTTCTTCCAAGAGTTGTCTATTCTCAGTGATAGTTACTGAGATTCTCTCTCTACATATTATTCCAAACTTCTAACCCTATCTTACCACCAAGACAGCTCCCATTAAAGACATCCATAAACCTCCACGGCCCTGTGAAAGGGGCTACCATTAATTTCTCCTCAGGAAGTCTCACCCAGGCCACCACTTAAATGATCACCTATAAGCCAATTACTCACATATTCGTATCCCCAGATCTCTGAGTTCAAGACCACTATATCCAATTCCTCTTGGTAGTTTCTCTCTTGGATGTTTCAAACACACCTCAAGCTCAGTATTTTCAAAAGAAAAATCCATGGCCTTTCCACCAACTTTAACTTCTTTATCCTGGTAAGGAAACACCACCATCTATCCATAAGGAAGCCCAAACTTTGTAATTATTCTCATCTCATCTCTCCGCTTCTTCCTAATAATTTTACCTATTAATTATGTCTCAAATCAGCCCATTTCTTCCTACTTACACATCCAAAATTGGGGTTGCGCTACCAGCAACTCTCATCTGGCCAACTGCAATAGCACCCCAGCTGGTCTCCAATTTCACTCTTCCCTCCTCAAATCTGTTTTCCTCACTGGAGTCAGACAGATCTTTTCAAAGGGCAAAAGCGATTATATAACCAATGACATTTTGAACATTTGTAGATGGATGAGCCTTGTAGAGGATACAAATACTTTATTGAGTGTCCACATATTGACAGTAAGTATAGGGATCATGTTTACAAATGTGTACTTCAAAATTACAAAAAGTATAGATTTCAAATGATGCCAATGTTTAAGGCCTTTTGATGATTCTTATGATGAATACAAGACCTTTCATGGTTTGGTCCTAGCTCCTCTCAGCCTTTTCTGGATCTATATTTTTCTATTTCCACATCTATCTCCCCATCAATATTTTAGTCCTTCATGACCATAGGGTCTTGCACATACTGGCCTATACCTGGAATGACTCTTGAGTCCCTTTTTACTCAGCGAAAGTCACTAACTCTTACTTCTTTTTACTTTTGCAGATGAGCTCATCCAGGTCATTACGTATGTCATAATATCATACACATTAACTTTTTGGCACGTATTACATTGGCAGTTTTATACTTACATATGTGATTATCTGATCAATATTTGGATCCTCCATGAATAAAGAGATCTGGTATGTTTTTGGTGAGCTGAGCACCTGCCTGGGATGTAGCAGATTCTGCATACAATATGTATTTGCTAAAGGAATGAAGGAAAGCCTGCATGGTAGGAACTTAATATTTATTCAATGAGATATAAATGTAAAGATGATTGAGTGAATGACTGAAAGATCAGTCCTCAGAGTTTAGGGCAAAAGTCTATAAGCTACTGATGGGCAGAGGCCCCTTCTCCCTATCCCTCTTGGAATGTAGACCAGCATCTTCTGCCCACCAGCAAGCAGACTTTCAAATTCTTTCAGAGGATGGTGATGATGCACTCTTGGTAGGTTAGACATCTAAAATAAAAAAAAAACTCCTGTATTGACAACTTATAAATTCCAAGTGAAATATAAGAAATATCATTCAAAATGGATAGCTGAGTTCTCAAGACAGTAAGGAATTCCCCAGGGAATTCCAGCCATGCTGGCTGTCCCAGGTGGGAAGGCAATTTGCCAGTCATGGTGACTTGGGATGTGGATTATCACATCCATGTGGTCAAGGGAAGAAGCCCCAGGATCTTCATGAGGAGTAGGTGCAGAATAACAACTGAGACATCCATATAAAGCTGGACTCTGAAAGGACTACCCTTGTGTGAAAAAATTACTTGTAGGAAAAAATTACTTTATGTACAAGTGAGACAATTAAGAAACCTGTCTGGGGCTGGGATGTAGCTCAGTATAGAGCACTTTCCAAGCTTGCACAAGGCCCTGGATGTGGTTTCCACACCACCACTCCCCCAAAACAAAGATATATGCATATCTGAGCCTGGATTTCAGAGGGGGGAAGCCTCTCTGAGAACTGGCTAGCGCAGGCCCAGCACATGTAGGAGTGATGCTCAGATTGGGCCTCTGTTGTGTAGTTGCCCCTATAGAGGAGAAATTAAAATGACTGCCCAGGCTAGCGATTACCCTGGGGACCCTAGCAATAGTATTCACAATACCTCTCTGGAAGAACACATTCTCAATGTCAGCCTGTAAGGGACTGCCACCAACAAAGTCCCTGAAGAAAAACTCACTATCCAAATTCCAAAATACAAAAACTATCCACCATGCACAAGGATCAGTAGATATAATAGGGGTCAGGGATCTATAACTCCCCACCTGATACCTATACCACCACCAAGGATTTCAAATATTGAAACTAAACTATTAGCTATCTTTAGTTTAAACATCCCAAAGTTAGGATGCTTACAAAGATCAAAGAAACAAAAGCGGGAACTGAAAACATAACAAAAGAATAAAAAATATTTTAAAAGATTTTATAAGAGGGGCTAGAGTGATGGCTCTGCAATTATGGTGGCAGCCTGGCGTGTATCAGGACCCGGGTTCAAACCCCAGCACCACGTACACAACCAAGTGTCAGATCAATGAAAGCCATATGAAAAACTGATTAAAAGTTGATTCTCTCTTGCTCACTGTCTCTCTCTCTCTCTCTCTCTCTTTTTTTTAAAAAGATTTTTACAAGAATAACATAAAATTTTTTACCCAGTACTGGCAGTGGGTAAGAAAATGGAAATATAATTATTCTTTCAAATATTCTTGAAAAAGTTAAAACCGAAATTCAAAACTCAACAGATAAATACAGATTAGACTCAGCTGAATAATAAAAGTGTTAATCAGAAACAGATTTGAAAATAGATATGAGAAAATTACCTCAAATACAATACAAAGAACTAAAAAGATAGAAAGTAGAAAAGATATTTTTTCCTCTGTATTAAAAGATATGGAAGAAATAATTAGAATTTTCAATTTATTTCAGGTAACATTGTCAGAAGGAAAAAAAACAGAGACAATATAGGAAAAAATTTTTTGAGACTTGATGAAAGACATGAATCTTCAGGTTCAGGAATCACAATAAATCCCAAGCAGGAAAAGAAAATAAAAACCACACCTAGACAAACTGTGAAAGAGCAGCAACCCATAGAAAGGTGGCTTTGAAACAACCAGTGAGAACACACTTGTTATCTGGAATAGAAAAGCGGATGAAGGGGTTGAGAAAGGCTGAGGTAAATGGAGAAAGTCTGTTGCCCGCTGGGTTAGTCAAAGTCGAGCAAAGGCCTTAAGGGAAGTGGGAGCTGGCGAATAAGAAGCAGCCAGCATTGTGCAGAAGGAGGAAAGTTGAAAGTTCTTGAAACACCTCATCTGGAAGAAGTAGAAGGCAGAGGCCCTCACTCATATATGTAAGTATGGAGATAGCTAATGAGTGAGAGGAGACCAGAATGGGTGAGATGGGAGTGAGGCAGGACAGCAAGATGGAAATCAGCATGAACTGCTGAGCTGGGGGAGCATCCTGAAAGAGCTGCTAAAGCATCTACCTCCGTAGGTCCTTCTGCATATGTTTCTTGGGTGGGCAGGGAGGGGATTGACTTTGAAAGGCAGTCAAACAAATAGAAGGAACTTTATACTGCTCTCCAGATGATTTGGTATCACAGGCTTAAGGGCCATTTAGGGTTTTCCCAGTCAAATTTCCAATATTTCCACAAATTCAGATCTTGACCTCTATTACTATTTAGGTTGGGATTTGATTATACTGCTTGGATATTCCTCATAACTCCTCTAATAAATGTGCTATTCATGTCTTTGTTGTTTATATGACAGCTTGATGCGTCTACAGACATCTCTTTGCCACACGGAGCTCATGACATCCACCACACGGCAGGGCTCAAAATTCTCTTTCAAATGAACTAAGAACTGACATGGTGCTCAACAATGCTCCCTCGGTCAGCACAGCTGGAACAATTCACATCTGCTCGTAAAGAGGCCAGAGTAGAAGGACCAACCACAGGCGGGTCCAGCAGGAGCCCCAACCTGGCAAGCAAAGCTCCACAGACATTCCTTCCACCTCACCCCTCACACGCCAGCCACCCCAACCTGGCCGGAGGACAGGCCAGAAGTATAGTCTGGAGTAAACACCCAATTTTTCTGTGACTCATTTTCTTCACTCATGAAATGAGGATGGTGCTACTACATAAAGTCATTTTAAAGATCAAATAATTCCTGTAAAACAGAAATTTGTCCTGGGAATTCAATAAAAGAACATTCACTATAACTATGTTCGGCCTATAGCTGGTTTTATACATCTGTTCCCCTGGCCCAGGGGCCTGCATGCTATACTAGATGGTTTGATAACTGTAAGGATATGTGAAAACCATAGATAGAATGCACATCAAGCTCTTCATTTCCTTCCTGGAGGATTTTTTTTCACTGTTTGATCAATACATGGAGGTCTCTGATCTTAAAGAGAAACAGGCTCCCAACTCTTTAAAGGACTGACAATTTGGAAATGCCCTAAACCCTATATATCTATACTACGAGGGGCATACTGTGGCAGGTCCTGACAGACATGTTTTATAAAAGAGATTACTGTGTACTCTGTCAGTACAATGGCCTTAAACATGCTCTCCTGTGAAAAGATGGTCTGTATGTGCTCACTATAACACAGACACCACAGTCCATGCTAGCATGCCTCCAATAAGACATGCCTGTCTCTCCACTTTTCACCATCTTTAAGGCTGTGTGATCAGAGTAATAATTTTCCACAACTTGCCCAATTTCCTTCTTGCAAGTCACCATCTAAATTGAGTCCTGTTTAGACAATATTTATTTCTGAATTTAAATATGAATTTAAATATATCAATTTAAATATAAACTGCATTGCTAACTATAGTTATTATGGTTTGGATCTTAAATGTCCCCCAAAATCATAAGTGCTGAAGGCTTGGTATCCTATTTGGCAATTTCAAAGATGGGACTTTTTGGAGATGATTGGATCATAAGGGCTCTAACCTCATCAAATGGATTAATCCATTGATGGGTTCATAATTTAATGGATTATTGGCAGGTGAAGGAAACTTAGGAGGTAGGGTCTAGTTGGAGGAGGTAGGTCCTTGGGGGAATAAACTTGAAGATTATAATATATATATATATATATTTTCTTCTGGTCTCCCCCCGTCCCCACTTCTCTCTCTTTCTCTGTTTCCTGGCCATCATGAGATGAGTAGCTTTGCTCCTCCACGTACTTCTGCCATGATGAACCCTGCTACAGGCCTAAAAGCAATGGAGTCAGTCAACCATGAACTGAAACCATGAGCCAAAATAAATCTTTCCTCTTTTAAGTTGATTACATCAGGTATTTTGTCATAGCAATGCAAGGCTAACAGTGGCAATATTCATGTGGAAGCTGTTCTGTCCTAGAATAACAGATCCACCCTTCAAGCAGTCCTCGTGCCATTTTTTTCAGGAGGAAATAGCAAGATGCTTTAAGCATCTTACTTGTCAGGAGTGACTAGCACAGCCAAACTCGATGTGTACCAGGAGAACCTATTCTGCTAATATTTTACACATCTAGAATGCTGTTACTCTGAGATGCCAGTCTTTCCAAATTATGCATAATTATTTCCAGTTTTGAACTGGAAAATCTGGGCAAACCAGGCCACCTGGAAAAGTAATAAGAACCAATCATCACATATGTGAATTTAAGATTGAGATTTAACTTTAGGTTACTTTCCCTGGACACTTGGTGCATCATTCCATCTCTCTAATTGAACTATACACTCCTCGGTGAAGAGTCTTGGTCAAGTGTCTTTGTAGGCCCCTCAGTTTTACACGTAGCAGGCACTCAGCAGGTATTTTTCTTAACAACAAGTGCATAACTCTCAATGGAAACTGTTCAAATGTTTTTGCAGATGTCATTTATTTGAATAAAGGACATTCTTTCACCATGTTGTTATCGTGATGATTATTTGAAACCTATCACAAACAGAAAAATCAGAAAGGGAGGCAAGCAGGTAGAAAAATAGAGAAAAGGTCCAGGCATGGTGATGCACACCTGTAATCCCAACGACTCCAGAGTCTGAGGCAGGAAGATCACAAGTTCAAGGCTAGCCTTAGCAATTTAGTGAGACCTGAAGCAACTTAGAAAAACCCTGTCTCAAAATAAAAAACAGAAAGGGCTGAGGATGTAGCTCAGTGGTTAAGCACCCTTGGGTTCAATCTCCATTCCCTGCCCCACCCCAAGAAGAGAAAATGAGGGGGAATTTCATTTTATGGTTGCCATGGAATGATCATTACTTCTTGCTGTTTTGTGCTGGACAGTCCACATCACAGCCTACTTTGTAAGCCATAAGTAGAAATAATGATGAAATAGAAATAAGATTACACAAAGGCAGAATATAGGCTAGTCCAGTTAAAGACAATTTGAGACTACTTGGGGAAAACTATAAAAGGCAAGGAATTCTTGAACTTGAAGCAATATTTTAACAACAGTAGACCACCAGGAAGTGGCCCACAGACACGTTATTAATGCCAACAAAGCATTTTAAGCCTATTTTTTTTAACTTGGTGAAGAAAATTAGATATAATTGAGAAGCCAAAATGCACAGGGATAATATTGATAACAATGGTCCACTGAGGTGGCTGTCTGGGAGGGAAGGTGAGTGTGAACTATGGGTTACTTTAGTTGTACTTAGGGAAATCCTTTCTTGTTGCATTTTCATCCACTGTGCCTGGCTTGATGGATGCTTACTAAACTTGGGCTGAACAAATGAATGCAATGAGATGATTTTAATGGCTCTCTCAGTGGGGGAATTAAGAATAATGTCATGTCAGTGATGCATCACTTTCACTTCATGCAAGTGGGATACAATCTGTCCAACAGCATGGATGTTATCAACGTGCTTTGCTTTACCCAGTAGATAGTCTTCTTTAAAAAAATGCATGCGAGACAAAATTGTACAGCTGTTTTGTACAATATGTGCACTTGTATGACAACTGTAAAGAACATTATTTATTGCTGTTTTGTGCCTGGCACTATGCTGGAGCTTTACAAGCGGTCTATAATTTAATTCTCACAATCAAGGACAATAACAATTGTCATTCATTGTATGACCACCAAGTGTTAACTAAAGTACCCCAGGGAATGTGGCTTCCTCCTCAAAAATAGCTACTGCCTAGGAGAAATAATATCTCTACTAATGGACAAAGAAACAGAAAACCAAAGAAATTAAGACTCTTGGGAAAGGTCACAGAGCTGGTAAGTGTCAGAATCAGGTCTGAGCTCAGGTCTGTCCATTTCCAAACCCTCAATCAGACCTCACTGTTTGGAGCTGGAGTTTAAGTATTAAGTTTCTCTTTCTTTATATTTTTTATTTATTTATTTTTGTTCAACATAGTCTTACATATTGGAGGGAATCGTTGTTACACATTCCTGAACATATGGATATTGACAAAGTAAGTTAAGACTGATCCTAGTCCATAGTCTCCCCACTTTGACCACTCCCTGTTCCCATGTTTCCCCTACTTTACTTCCATGTTAGTTGGGCTTCTCATGGGAGTTGAGGGTTCCTAGCTGCACTGATAACCCCCCTACTCCCTCCCTCCAGCTGCACTGAGAATCCCCCTAATCCCTCCCTGCCCTCCCTGCCCCACTCCTTTCTCCCCCAGCTTCATAGTTATGGTTCCCCATGCTTATGTAAAAATTTACCTACATTGGGGATATTATTTAGCTTATCTAACTTTCAATCTGTCTTAGGTTGTATTCTAGCTTCCACATATGAGAGAAAACATTTGGCCCTTAAGTCTCTGAGTTTGGGATATTTTTCACTCAGCATAATTTTTTCCATCTCCATCCATTTGGCTGCAAATGCCATGATATCGTTCTAATAGCAGAGTAGAACTCTACTGTATATATGTACCACAGTTTTTGAATCACTCATCCAGTGAGGGGCATCTGGGTTGGTTCCACGGTTTAGTTATAATGAATTGAGCTGCTATAAACATAGATGTAGCTGTCTCTATAGTATGCTAATTCCAGCTAGTTTGGGAAAATACCCAGGAGTGGGATAGTTTGGTCATAAGGTGGTTCCAGGCCTAGTTTTCTGAGGAGTCTCCACACTGAGACTGTACAAGCTTGCAGTTCCACCAGCAGTGTGATAGTGTTCCTACAACCCCTCCAGCATCTGTCATTGTTCGTATTCTTCTTTTTTGCCATTCTGACAGGAATGAGGTGGAATCTCAGTGAAGTTTTGATTTGCATTTCTCTGATTGCTAGTGATGTAGAGCATTTTCTCATATGTTTATGGGCTTTTTGGACTTCTCTTATAAATGGGTAAATCAACACTTAAAGCTATAAGAGAAGATGCTATTTGGATATTTGGGAAAGTAAATGCTTTCCTTTTAATTCTATTTCTCTTAAAATTTGAAGTATGAGAGAATAATACCACTATAAAAGAGAAGTTTCATACTGTAATGGATTTTGAAACAAAATTTTTACTTAGTTAACTAGAATTCAAATTTCCTCAAAAGATGTCCTGTCCCAGAATGTATTGCATTTCTCACATGGCCATTTTTTAAACTTCCAGTTGTGATCTATTAAGGGGAATTTAAATCATTTTAATGTGCAGTGACCAGCATTAAAATAAAATGAAATAGATGAAGAAAATCTGAGTGAAGTGTCCATATTGACGGTAGTGCAAATGCACATGTGTATGCACGCACACATGAACATGCGTATTTCCTGGGCATAATGTAAAATGTATTTCCTACAGTGGGTTGCAATAAAAAAGTCTGAAAGTCACTGACACAGACAGTCTAATTATTAGCCCTCTGCTTGGACAATCTGCATTAATATTCCAGAAACCTTGGGTAACAAGGTCCTTGTCATACTCAAAACATGTCAACAAATGAGCAGAGGATCTTTCTCCTCTTGTCCTTGCTCCCCCATTGCTCTGTTGCTCTGTATAAACCCTCTGCTCATTCTCCTCCTGATCCTCCAATCTGTCCTCCTCTACCTCTTTCCTTAGACCTCTTTTCTTCTCTGATTCCATTCCATTTTCACCCCCTTGTGGACATATGGCTCTTTTATGTTTTTTTAATGCACTCCCAACAGTTCCAATTTCTCACCAAATCCCGCATTTCAAGTTTCCTATGAGACATTTCCATTTTAACGACACATTCTCTTCTCCTAAGAAACACACCCAAAACTTAAGTTTATGATTTTTTTCCCTCCAGCTCCTCCTCATCCTTACTTTCCATAGATTTATGGAGCTGGCCATGGTTTCAGCCTCTCAGAGAGAAACCTCACTTCTGTCTCTCCTAGTTATTTTTTTTCATTTAAATTTAACAGTAGAATCCTTAAATTCTGTTAACATTTAGTAGCATATGTCCTGTTTCTCCCTTTTTCTCCACTCTTCTGCCACCATCCTAAGCCTGGGTGCCGCATGCTGCTTCTGTCACCTCGATATTCTTGCCTTCTCCATTCTCTCTGCCCTTGTCTTCCTCCATCCATAATTTGATTACAGTATCTGTAGAGCACCTTCTGTATTTCAGATACTTGTGCAGTGTTGGGTGAATAAAGATGTGTTCCCTACTGTTTTAGTCAGCTTTTCCATTGCTGTGACTAAAATACCTGTTAAGAACAATTTTAGGAAGAAAAGTTTATTTGGGGGCCCAAGTTTTCAGTGGTCTTAGTCCATAGAAGGCAGACTCCATTCCTTAGGGCTTGAAGTGAGGCAGGACAGCAGAGCAGAAGAGTGTGGTGGAGAGAAGTGGTTCAAGGCATGGCTTCTGGAGGTAGAGAGAGTTCCACTCACCAGACACAAAATATATACCCTAAAGTCACACTCCCAATGACCCACCTCCTCCAGCCACAACCTGCCAGCCTTCAGGTAGCACCCAATTAGTCCATATCAGGGGATTAATTCACTGATTGGGTTAAGGCTTTCATAATCCAATTACTTCACCTCTCAGCCTATGCATTATCTCACATATTGAGCTTCTGGGGAATACTTTTCATGCAAACCATAACACCTACTCTTATGGGGGTTTCCCTCTTAAAAAGGAAGAGGACAGCTTTCAAACAAGTAAAACACCAAGAATGTGAAAGTCAACACCCTGGAAATGAGCAATGTGCTTATCTCTTTCAAAATAATCTTCCTAAATACCACTTTACTTTGTTATTGCACCAGGTAGAGTACTACTGACACTTTATTGCCCACTGAATAAGTCTAGAATATTTTCCTTATCGTGAAGAGGTAAAGTAACTTGCTTAAGATAACTAGTTGGTAAGTTAAAAAATAAAAACAAAAAACACCAGGTCGGTGCAGACAAGCAGGAGAGTTACATATACACTGTGCTGGAGACTGTGGTAAGTGTTAAATGAGTCTATGAATTGGTGTATTTTTTTCTTGAGAGAGGATGGCATGCATGGGGTAGGACATTTGGAGTAACGACCTGCTGAAATTGAACTGCTTCCCTTTTCATGGAATATCAGCAAAGTTTTGTTTGCAAGGGACAGAAAACCCAACTGAAACTGGTGTACAGTAGAAAGGGAATCACTATTATTATATACAAATATAGATAGACATAAAGATGGTTCTTCATTCATGCCCCATTTGACTTATCAGAGGCAAACAATAACATTTCCACCAGATTCTTTTCAACGCTCCAATTCTGCTCTCGCTTCCAGGTAGCAAAAATGAAGAAGGACATGCTTCATAAACTCACCTCATACCATCCAGAAGATGAGAGGACATTCTTTCTGGTAACTTCCATTAAAGACGGAGGAAGTTTGTATCTCAGAAGCCCCCAAACAAACTTTGGCATTTTGCTTACAAACTGCATCCTCTCCTATGAACCATATGATGATGGGGAAGCCAGGTGCCACTCAAAATGCATAGTCCCAAATGTGAAGAGGCACTTGCTGGAGGGGCTAGAGCAACACGCTATGGGGCCATGGGCAGATGCGGCAGAGCAGGCTTTTTGTTTGTCTGTTTTTGCCTTTTTGTAAGTATGTTCTTATCCTTCAGTTCTTAAATTCTTCTCCTTTCTCAGGTTAATCTGAGCTTTTCTCTAAGTGCAATTAACTGTAGCAATAAACAAAAACACCTCCTTATAGACTGAGGGCAAAAAAGCTTAGTAGGTCTATCATTATTTGTGATTAAAAATACATGAAGAATAGTAAAATCAATATCTATGTTTACATTTTTTTAAGAATATCAGTAACTGGGCTGGAGCGGTGGCTCAGCGGTTTTGCTGCTTGCCTGGCAAGCACAAGGACCCGGGTTCAAACCCAAGCACCACATACACAACTGAGTGTTGGAGCAACTAAGGCCACGTGAAAAAACTAAATAAAGTTGTTTCTCTCTTTCTCTGTCTCTCCCGCTGTCCCTCTCTCTTTATTTAAAAAAAAAAAGAATATCAGTAACTAAGACTGTCAACTGAATTGCTCTATGCATTTCAAAATATGCTTTAAGATTCTTAAAGGAATGAACATATGTTGACTTTAGAATAAAACTGATTGAGAACCTTAGAGTATGACTTCTTTTAATTCTCATAATTCCAGAAAATATATTCCTTGCTTTTACAGAAAAGTTCAATGGTCCCTAAGGCCATGGATGGTAAACTCAGAGACAGGATTTAGAGCTACATTGATTGTAAGATGCAGGCTCTTCCCATGGAAATGTCCAGCCTGAGCGTCCATTGGGAGGAGCAGCGATGTGCTCTCGTTGATGGCTGGGTGATCCTCAAGCCTGCCCTGGTGGCTGCTGTGCTCACACAGAAATGTGACAGGGACACACTGCCAGGGTGAAGAGTGTAGGTGGCTTTTGCCACAGCAGGATGGGGGCACTTGAGGCAGTGGAGAGGAGTGATTTCACAGCGGAACAAGGTGAAATAACTTCAAGAAAATTATCTGGGCAAGAAAGAAAAAGTCCAGAAACTGAAAGGTGACACCGCTTTACAGGAGACAAGAACCAGGACCAGGTGGAAAACTAAACCATAGGATCTTTTAAAAATTCAAGAAATATACATTGGGTCAGAGCTTCGTGACAGCAAAATCAGTTATTGCCCAGCGAGACCTTTGGAAATACAATGGATGCCCTAGAAATGGTTAAATGCAGAACACTCCCCAAAGGGCAAAAACTCTAAATTTCCTGGTTAATTTCTTTTCTGCTCCACTTCATAATCAATTATCTTAAAGAGGAAGGGAGGAAGACTTTTCTGCACATTAGTTTGAATTCCCTGGTGGTCACTGACCTACTCTGGATAAATGATTAGCGCACTGTACAAGAGACAACACTCTTGGCATTAGGTCATCTCCCCTGCCCCCAAACCGAAAGAATAATGTGTGCCATTAGTATTATTTTAAATACAATAATATATAAATAAATAACAAAAATAATTAAAAATAATACTTGTACTTCTCTTTTCTACAAAATCCTGAACATACATCTAGCAATGTTGCTTTCCCGTAATCGGGGTGGGAGGTGTGAGTGACAGTTTATTAGAGAAAGCACATTGTAAATGTATATGAAGTTGCAAATGGAGCATTCTATTCCTTCACCTTCAGCAGACCTCACCACCTGTGACTGAAGTCACCTCCTGATGTAGAGCAGGAGGTTCCCTAACTCCCCTTCTTTGAAAAGCTCTCTGCAATTTTGTCCTCACTTTCTTCCTTCAGCCCCAGGGAGAACAGCAAGATGTGAAGCAAAGAACATCTTGGTATGGATTGGTGATTTTTTAATAGGCTTATCTCACTGAGACAAGGCCCTTTCTCTCTCAGGGTGTCAACTTCCCCTTTGTAGGGGGAATCTGGTTTCCTAGATGAGATCCAGGGTACAGGGAAGCTGTAAGTAGTACGGTCCAGACAAGTTAGCAGAGATCTATTTGAGCCCCAGAAGAGGCCAGGAAGAGCAGGCTTCGCAGGGGCATCTCTGGAGATGAGAGGAAGCTGCCGCATCAGCAGAAGAGGCACCTAGGACTCCAGGTGGGGCTGTGGATGTTGTGAGCGCATGACATCTGACCCAGAGGAGCACAGCAGCCAGGCAAGGAGACGTAAAAGCAGTACTAGAAGTCCTTGGACACATTCTCAAGGAACTTGCTGAACTTTCCCATGATGATCCCTACTGATTGCATGGAGGCGGAAGTTATTAAACTATTCCAATAAGTATAGGGAAAAAACAGGTCTCCCTCCCTTTGAGGTTCAACAGTGGAGGTTTCATTTATATGTCCCTTTATACAAAGGGCTTTACACAGTGGTATTTAGTTGATCTGTTCAATTGTTTTATTTTTTAAAATCCAAAATGTTTTACCCATTTTGTCATTTGCAGATAAATATACTAACACAGACTGGTTCCATTTATTGGAAGACTTGGTATTTCCTGAGTCAGGAGGTTCCTGAACCTCCCTGCTTTGGAATTTACCACACTTCTCCTCCCATCCCCTGCTCCCCTGGGTCTGTAACCACAAGACTTGAGGTATTGTGAAGTGCTTTCAGTTTAGCAACCGAGGACAGAAGAGCCTGGTATACACAGCTGTGAAACCTTCAGTTCCAGGAAAACGCCCTCTATCAAGGGCAGGGCCACAGGGTCCTTGGGGCACTTTCCACCCTGGCCAGCTGAGGATTGGAGCTGCCTTCCATGTGTCTTTTCACAGTGTTAGAGTCTACTTGTATCATTTCAATGGAAAATGGCTGCTCAATGTTCAACACTGAAAACCTTCAACACAGATCATTACAAATTCTTAACATGTATTTGGGAGCTTCTCAGTTCCTCTCTTGCCCTGCCCAGGCTCTTTTGCCTCATCACATAGAACTTTAATTCCTATGGAGTGAAGCCATCATTCTTCCTCCAGAGTCCATACTCCACACTTACAATTGGTATGCCACTGCCAGAAGGCACCAGAAGCTTGCCAAGAGTTCCATTTCCTAAATCTGTGTCACCATCACTATTCACTAGACAAGAGAGAGTCCTTTTTTAAAACCACAAATTCTGAAAGTATCTTCTATTTAATTTCCCAAGAAATGATTCAATGGTCCATCAGATACTTGTACAAAAACATTTTCTACCAAATTAAGTTAAAGTATTTGGTTAATATAAATGCGCATTAATGAACTATATTGATTACTAAACTTCACAATAGTTGATCTATTTTTTTTCATCAAGCTTGACCCAATTTTAAGGGCAGAGACCGTAATAACTGCAGTGACTAGTGACATGTTGGATAGAGAAACAGCTTTCCAAAAGTAAACTAGCCTCTTGGACCTAAGGTCCTATGGAAAGTTTGTGAACATGCATTGCTCAGAAAATGCCCAACCCTGAAAAAATGGCCTTTGTGATCTTCTCCCAAATTTAAGCCAGGAACCCTATCTTATTCTTCAAAAGCAGACCTATGGGCTAAAAGACCTAGAATATACTACATTGAAGCCATCAATTTTAGCATTCTAACATGATGATGATTATTATTTCATACCTAACATAATTCAGTGCTTTTTACGTAAGGGACTCAGCTCAGCTAAGCTCTACAACAACCCTGTAAATCAGAATTAATCCCATTTTGTTGACAATGCTGATGATATAAAAATAGTAATACATAAAGTTTATTATAAGTTAGGCACTATTATAGGCACTTTACATACTTACTTAACCCCACAATAACTCATGAAGTAGTAGAGATTTACAGTACACACTGTCATCAGGTCCTTCACATCAACTATACATTGGACTATTAGCAATCATAGACTTGAATTTCCCCTCCTTCGACGTGTTCTCAAATGAGTAAACACCTTCTGGTACTGTCAGCCAGTCTAACTCCCTGATTACACAGGATCTCAGTCCTGGGACGTACAGTAC
Organism: Aplodontia rufa; assembly: GCA_004027875.1. Classification (NCBI taxonomy): domain Eukaryota; kingdom Metazoa; phylum Chordata; class Mammalia; order Rodentia; family Aplodontiidae; genus Aplodontia; species Aplodontia rufa. The sequence continues at coordinate 18,428 of PVKS010017989.1, forward strand.
ATCTGTGTTTTCCCTGGGTCAGAAAAATAAAAGGACACTTATTCTAAGCACAGGACTTGACATACAGTCATATGCACATAAACTTGCATCCCACAAGAACTCTCTAATTGCATACTTCTTTTGTAGATAAACCACACATTGCACAAAAATTGCTTTGCCTGAAGACATTCTAAATTAGTGAGTTGGAGGTGAAGAGAGTTGCATTTACGTCTGTGAGAGAACCTTATGTGCCCATTTGACTATATCACTTTTGCATATCCTCTCAGTATATTTATATCCATATTTGAATTAAGATGGTTCAAATTGGACATTTTCTTTCATCAGTATAACTGATGACACTTTCAAGGCTAGGACAGAGGTGTTCCTCTCTGTACTCTGAGGCTTGGGAGCTCAATTGATGAACGCTGCATTTCCCAGGCTTTCCTGTACCTCAGATTCTGAGTGTAAATGACAGCAAATTAGTGAGATCTAGGCTATTTTTCTGTTGCAGCACCATTGTGGTGGGCAGGCACGACCATGGTGGTGCTACAGCATCCTTGTGTAGGTGTCACAGAGGCAGCCTTTACAAGGTCATTACAGTTTCACAATCCTAACTGTGTGCTAAGTCAGTGTCTTCTTGAGGTTAATAGTTCCAGCAGGATGCTGCTTCTCTACTGTATCCGGCAGTGGGGGCAGCAGCCCCTGTTGGTGGGCCAGCCCTAAATGGTGTTCCAGATGTGCTTCCTGGAATTCCTCCCTGGAGCCTACTCCTCCAGCCCTTTCTTCCTAGGAACTAATTCCTGCAGCAAGTCTCTTCTCTAGGAAATTTAGCTATTTTGTTTCCTGAAACCAAACTAATAGATAACATCAAGAGTCCACTGCCAAATGCCCAAGAACCAGCCCCACAACACTCAATATTTGCACCTTCAAACTAGGAGATGCCTTTTCGGTTAAATGCCTGAAGCAGATGAGGAAGACAGCTCCCCAGCAAGTCCTGGCATTCAACTGAAACAGCACATTCCCATCAAGAGGCACTAGTCCAGAAGGCTCTTCAGATCTGCCATACTAAAGTCAAGCATCTAACAGAGCTGCTTGATTTCTACTTAAATACTCAGTCTTCTCACAATTAAACTCCCACCACCCCACCACTGTCACCCTTGCTCATAAAAAAAAAAAAAAAAAAGGATGGAAGGCAAGTAGGTAGGTGGAAGGGGAAAAAGAGAGAACAATCCCAGCATATGACATGTAAAAAGGTTTTGTATAAAAATTCTCTCTTGACCCTGAAGACAATACTTGGTAAGTAGACAGCCTTAAGCCCATCTTTAGAAAAGATGTTAGCCTGTAAGTTTTCTTTTGTTTTTGTTTTGGTGCCAGGGATTAAACCTAGGGACATTTAACCACTGAGCTCCTTCCCTACCCCTCTCCCCCTTTTTATTTCATCTGGATACATAGGGCCTCACTAAATTGCTGAGGCTGGCTTTGAACTTGCAATCCTCCTGCCTCAGCCTCCAGAGCCCCTTGGATTACAGGTATGCACCTGTGACCCAGCCTGTTTTATCTATTTATTTATTTTTAAATTTTGAGACAGGATCTTGCTAAATTGCTTAGTGACACGCTAAGTTGCTAAGGCTGGCCTCGAACTTGTAATTGCCTGTAAGAATTTTTAAAAGCCTGTCTCAGTCTATGTTTGTCTGGCAGAATCAAACCTCCCACTTAATTGAGAACCAAATCACTATAAAGGATCATTCTATAAATTCAAAGAAAATGACTAACTGACCAAACTAAGGAATTTGAATAGAAGAGAATGATGCGCATAAGGCTATGAAACTGGCAATGTTTTCATAGGTGCCAGCCATGTTGATATGAACATTTTCATTATGAGGTTCTCAACAAGGCATCAAATCATTTGCATACTAACAGCCATACCTGGGAATCCTGGTGTGCAAGTGGTAACAAGCTATAGTAGTGAAAAAGTAATCATTATATGCTGTCTATGAGGTCCTTCCAGCGGTGGAGTGTTCGGAAGCTTAGCAAACGATAAAGGTCCATGACTGCTGAACAGCACATCCTCCTCAGGACTCTGAGAACTGGCTCCTCTCCTCAGGCCTAAGGATCAGAGTTCAGCAGCTTCTCAATCACACAGTGAGGGCAGTCACCACAGCTTATTCTCCACAATCAGACCAGATGATGAAAAAAGTGATTTTCTGTTAAAAGTATGTCTCGGAAATGCTCTCTGATGAGTGAATGAAATCCAATCATTAGACTCTGGCACCAGCCATCATGAGGCCCCTTTCCAGTTGGTGTGACCAGTTCTGTCACCAGTCTGACAATTTTCAGCTCTATGAGAGCTTGCCTGTTAGTCAGAAATGCCAATTGTTCTGTTTCACTAACTCTCTCTCAGTAGGAGGCAGTGGGAAATTACACAATGATCCCACGATGGAATTTGAATCGAGTCCTCGAACCTTTTGAGGCTCAGGTCACATAACAGTGATCACTGCTGACAACTGGCATGCAAATGCTCTTCTAGCACAAAACCATCCTCACAGGACATGGACAATTCCTTAAGCATCAGATAAACCAACCTACTCATTTCAGTTGGTTACAATAAGAATTTTTATAGAAGTCAAGAAAATACACAATTAAACGTTTTTATCTCATTGAAGAAGGAAGATGGTGACTGGCGGGAGGGGCTGCATATGGAATCTCTCCATGAAGTGGGATGAAAATGGTGGGAGAAGTGCCTTTCTGTGAGGTGGGCGAATAACAAAATTTTTGCCTAATCTCATTGGTAATCAAGCAAGGAAATTTACAGACGCAGAGGCTTGGGTACACTAAGCATACAAGAAAATCCAAATAAAGATGAAGCAGCTCTGGCTGCAAGACTGCCACCAGCAGGTGGGCTGCTGGACCAGCACAGAGGGGTGGGAGTGCTGCGTGCCCCCACCCTTTGCTGGGGCTGAGACTGCCTCAAGCATCATCTCTTGGAGGCAAGTGGGGGCCTCAGGTCACTCGAGATTGGAGCAATAGCTGTCCCAGGAAAGCTCAACGCAGGCCAGACACTCCACTAGAATCAGCAAGAGACCCTTGCAGCTGTTCCAGGATCCAGAAGACTGCCCCTGGCTCCTGGGGCCCCAGTTGAAGTGGGGCAAGAGTTTGGGAAGGCAGACATGAAAGTACCCAGGGGTTCAACCCAGGTAAGCCCAAAAGGCAGTGTTCACAGGAAGCAGGGACAGTGAAAGTGTGTACCCCCTCCACAGGAGAAGAATATTGGGAGGACTCCTGGGAATCTGAGAACACTGAAACACAGTCCCTCCAAGAAACATCACCCAGGAAGTGCCTCCACCCAGATGTGAGATATGAACACATACCCCCACTGTATATTTTGACCTCAGCAGTAATAATTTCTAACCTTCCCAGCTCTTTTTTCTTGGACTTGGTGTTTGTATTTCGATTTTTTTTTTTTTTTTTGTCTGTCTGCGCTGTGTTTCTACTGCTTTGGTTTGATTTGTGGCTGTCTGTGATCTTGCAAACACATGATCTTGAAAACTTTGCGCTGTAGAGTCTCCCAGTAGTGAGCCTCTCTGCTACCGCCTTCTTTCCTTTCCCCTGTCAGCACCTGAACTTTATTCTGCTCTATCTCATCTTCCCTTAAAGTCATTACCCCAATCTCTTCCTCTTTCTTTTTATTTTAGCAGAATAGCCTATATCATCTCCACTCTCCTGTTGCTCTCTCTCCAAATTCACAAGATCCTCACTATCTTCCTATCACATTCCCTTTGCTCTCTAGACTTTTTTCCTTCACCAACAGAGATTTTGGAAAACTGAAGTGAATGCCAAACTTGAAAATGGGTGTTTGCTTTCAAAGCAAGTATAGTCTGAGAATGCTCATGGTAGCAAACTGCTAAATTGCTTTCTCTTATAGGTGATAATTAACACTGTTACAGCTACGGTTGGCACAAAGTAACCAGATCAACACTGTCTGTTGTATGCATTGGCTGTACATATTGACTCTTATCCCTTGCCTCCCGAGGTATTGGAAACTGTAAAAGTCAATAATAATTCACAGGTTGGGAGCCAGCCATTGAACCATACTATCCAAATTGTACCCCAGCCCAATTAATCAAAGAGACAAAAACTCCACACCCATCAACAAAGCCCCCACCAGAATTATTCATTGATGGATCACAAGCTCCTACTCCCTGAAACTGAAAATGAGGAAAAAGGGAAACAATCCTGTACCCCAAACCCACCACTCCCCACCCAAGGAGTCCATGGTCAGGGTCCTAGATGAAAACCTAGAAAATGTATCAACAATATGATTAGTAAATCAATACAATAATTAAAAGAAGGCTTAAGGAAGGAAATAAGAAAGCAAATTCAGGAGCTGAGTGACCACTTTGGTAAAGAGCCTGACATTCTGAAAAGAGAAGTAGCAGAGCTCTTAGAATTGAAAAACACAGTCAACCAAATGAAAAGCTCATCGGCAGATACTAGTATCAGAGTAAACTCAGTAGAAAATAGAACCTCAGCTTTCAAAGAACTAACATCAGACAATGAAGACAGACTGAACAACATTGAGTGCAACGAGGATAGAAAACAAAAAACAAACTTACTGAGCATGATCAGAACTTCCAAGAAGTATGGGACAAGATGAGAAGAAATAACCTGACAGGAATTGGGATTGGAGAAAACATAGAGCCACAAATAACCAGCATTAACAATCTTCTCAATGACATTGCCAAAGAAAATTTCCCCCACATCAGAATTGACCCAGAAATTCAAATTCAAGACACCTATAGGACACCAAAGAGACCTAACCAAATGAGAAACTCACTGAGACACATCATATATAAAATAAATACCAGAGAAATCAAGGAAATAAACTTAAAAGCAATAAGGGAAAAATGCCAGATCACATTCAGATGCAGATCAGTAAGGATTACTGTGGATTTTTCACCTCAGACAATAAAGGCCAGAAGAGCACAGAATGATATTGTTCAAATATTGAAAGAAACAATTTTCAGTCACAGATACTATACCTTGAAAAATTCAGCTTTAAATGTGATGGGGAAATGAAACACTTTCATAAGTTTAAATTAGCAAGATACGTGAACACAAAACCAGCTCTACAGAGGATACTCAAAGACATACTTAATACAGAGGAACAAGCAAACAAATCCCAAAGCCCAGAAACAGAAGAAAATAAATAATAACATAAATCACTAAAATATATCCAAGATGGCACAAAATACAGCAATAGTCATAATGCCAGGGACCCACAATCAAATATTTATTCTAACACTGAACATGAACAGATTCGATGCCCCAATCAAAAGACACAGATTAGCTGAATGGATCAAAAAACAAAATCCAACAATATGTTGCTTACATGGGACACACCTTACAGCCAAAAATAGACACAGATTGAAGGTGAAAGGTTGGCAAAATGTCTACCATGCTTGTGGTCCAAAAAAGCAAGCTAGTATTGTAATCTTTCTAAGTGACAAAGTTAATTTTGACCAAAAATTAGTCAGAACAGATAAAGAAGGTCACCACATCATAGTAAAAGGTACAATACATCAAGAAGACATAACATTGGTTCAAATTTATGCCCCCAATTACAACCCTTCCAAATATATGGAAAAAGTATTCAAGGACGTTAAGCCTCTTATCAACTTCAACACAATAATATTGGGGGACTTTAATACACCAATATCAACAATAGACAGATCATCAAAGCAAAATATCAACAGATATCTCTTACCTAAACAACTCTACAATTGAACTTAACAGACATTTATAGAATATTCCATCTAAAATTGGCTGAGTTTATCTTCTTCTCAGCAGCACATGGATCCTTCTCCAAAATAAATTATATCCTAGTCCACAAAGCTAATTTTAGCAAATACAAAAAGGTTGATGTAATCCCATGCATCCTGTCAGACCACAATGGTATTATCTTTGCAATTAAAAGCAAGAAAAACAACAGAAAATACACAAATACTTGGAGATTAAATAATAACCTCTTAAATGAAGAATGGATCAAAGATGAAATGAGAACATAAATCAAGAAATTCTTGAAAACGAATGAGAATGATGAAACAATGTATTGAAATCTATGGCATAGTATGAAAGCATTCTTTATTTTTTTTAAGAAAAGGACAGTGAAAGAGAGAGAGACAGACAGGGGGAGAGAGAAAGAGAATTTTATTTAGTTTTTTATGCAGCCCTGGTTTCTCCAACACTTTGGTGTGTAGATGACGCTGGGGTTTGAACCTGTGTATGTACGTATGCCTGGCAAGTACTGTAACCACTGAGTCACTGCTCCAGCCCCATGAAAGCATTCTTAAGAAGTAAATTTATAGCACTGAGTGCCTTCATCAAAAATCAAGAAAGAGCCCAAATAAAGACTTATGATCCAACTCAAATTCCTACAAAAAAAAAAGGACCCAATCTCAAACCCAACAGAAGACAGGAAAAAAACATAAGGCCAGAGCTGAAATCAATGAAATTGAGGACAAATAAATTAATAAAATAAAGAAGTATCAACAAAACAAAGAATTGGTTCTTTGAAAAAATAAATAAGATTGACAGACCCCTAGTCAATCACCAAAAGGAAGAATGAAGGGAAGCAAATCAACAAAATCAAAGACAAAAATGAAGATATCACCACTGAATCAACTAAAACACAGAAGAATATCAGAACTTATTTTGAAAATATATACTCTTCCAAATATGATAACCTGGAAGAAATGGACAAATACCTAGCCACATATGACATTCCCAGATTAATATGGGAGGACACTGAAAATCTAAACCAATCAATCTCAGATAGCAAAATCAAAATAGCAATCGAAGGCCTTCCAAAAAAGAAAAGCCCAGGACCTGATGGGTACTCAGCAGAGTTCTACCAGACCTTTACAGAAGAATTAACACTTCTCCTTTATAAGCTGTTCCATGAAACTCAAAGGGTTAGAAATCCTCCACACTTTTTATGAAGCAAATATAACCCTGATACCAAAACCAAACAAAGACATATCAAGAAAAGAAAACTACAGACCAATTTCCCTGATGAACATAGACCCAAAAATCCTTAATAAAGTCTTAGCAAACCACATCCAAAAACACATCAAAGACAACATATCATGATAAAGAGAGCTTCATGCTGGGAATGCAAGGCTGGTTCAACATACACAAATCGATAAATGTAATTCAACGTTTAAACAGAATTAAAGATAAAAATCATATGATCATCTCAACTGATGCAGAAAAGGCCTTCGATAAAATTCAAAACCCACTTATGCTCAAAACTTTGGAGAAGATAGGCATCAAAGGAAGATACTTTAATTTTGAAAGAGCCATTTATGACAAACCCATAGCCAACGTTATACTTAATGGAGAAAGACTGAAAACATTCCCATTGAATTCAGGAACAAGACAAGGATGACCACTCTCACCACTCTTACTCAATATAGTCCTTAAAACCCTAGCCAGAGCTATCAGACAAGAGAAGGAAATAAAAGGAATTCAAACAGAAAGAGGAAGTCAAGCTATCTCTATTTGCTGATGACAAGATCCTATGCCTAGCAGACCCAAAAAACTCAATCAGAAGACTTCTAGAGCTTAGAAATTTTTAGAAAAATAGCTGGGTATAAGATCAACACTCATAAATCAATAGCTTTCCTATACTCCAGCAACAATGCTGCTGAAAAAGAAATCAAGAAATCCGTCCCATTCACAAAAACCTCAAAAAGAAAAAAATACTTGGATATCAATCTAACAAAGGACATAAAGGATCTCTACAATGAAAACTATCAAACATTAAAACAAGAAATTGTAGAAGACCTGATTAGATGGAAAAAACATTCCATGTTCTTGGTTAGGCAGAAACAATATAATTAAAATGGCCATTCTGCCAAAAGTCCCTTACAGAGTCAATGCAATCTTCATCGATACCAATGACATTCTCAACAGATACAGAAAAAGCAATTCTCAAATTCATTTGGAATAACAGGAGACACAGAAAGCAGGAAGTGTCACAATACCTGACCTGAAATTATACTATAGAGCTATAGTAACAAAAACAGCATGTTATGGGTATCAAAACAGACGTGAAGACCAATGGAACAGAATAGAAGATACTGAGACAAACCCTCAAATCTTTAACCATCTGATATTTGATAAAGGGGGCAAAAGAATAGTGTGAAGGAAAGATAGACTGTTCAACAAATGGTGCTGGATGAACTGGACAGCCATATGCAGACAACTGAAATTAGATCCTTACCTCTCACCCTGCACAAGAATCAAATCAAAATGGTTCAAGGATATGGAAATTAATCCAGCAACTCTACAATTGCTTGAAGGAAAAATAGGATCAACACTCCAGGGTATAGGTTTCAGCACCACCTTCCTTAACAATATTCTCATAGCGCAAGCATTAAAGACAAGATTAAATGAGTGGGATGTCATTAAATTAAAAAGCTTCTGTACAGCTAAAGAATTAGTCAAGTGTCAAGAGAGAACCCACAGAATGGGAGAAAATCTTTGCCTGCTACTCCTCAGACAGAGGGCTAATATCCAGAATATACAAAGAACTCAAAACACTGAACACCAAAACCCCAGTAATCCAATCAATAAATGGGGTAGGGAGCTAAATAGAAATTTCTCAACAGAGGAAGTCCAAAAAGTCCATGAATATATGAGAAACTGTTCTACATCACTAGCAATCAGAGAAATGAAATCAAAACTTCACTGAGGGGGCTTGAATGGTGGCTTGGCAGTTATAGCACTTGCCCAGCATGTGTGAGCACATGAGTTCAAACTCCAGCACCACATACACAATGAAGTCTTGGAGCAAGGAAAGCCACGTGAAAAACTAAATAAAAAATTGTTTCTCTCTCTTTTCTCTCTCTCTCTCTCCCTCTCTCTCTCTCACTGTCCCCTCTCTCCTTTAAAAAAAAATAAACAAACTTCACTGAGATTCCACACCGCATTCCTGCCAGAGTGGCAAAAATGAAGAATATGAACAATAATAGATATTGGAGGGCTTGTGTGAAAAAAGGAACACTATCACACTGTAGGTGGGACTGCAAACTTGTACAGCCACTCTGGAAAACTGTGTGGAGACTACTAAAAACAACTGGATTGGAACCACCTTATGACCCAGTTATCCCACTCCTGAGTATTTTCCCAAAAGAGCATACTACAGAGACACAGCTACTTCAATATTTATAGAAGCTCAACTCACAATAGCTAACCTATGGAACCAGCCCAGATGCTCCTTGCTGGATGAATGGACCTAGAAATTGTGATATATATATACACACACACACACACACACACACACACACACACACATATATACATACATACATACATACATATTGTAGCTCTACTCTGCTATTAGAGAGAACAATATCATGGCATTTGCAGCTAAATAGATGGAGATGAACAAAATTATGCTGAGAGCCAAATGCCCTGCACAGATTTGATGGAATTCCCATCAAGATACTTATGACATTATTGATGGATATTGAAAAAGCAATTCTCAAATTCCTTTGGAATAACAGGAGACACAGAATAGCCAAAACAATACTAAACAAGAAAGAGGAAGCAGGAGGTGTCACAATATCTGAATTTAGGGCCAAATATTTTCTCTCATATGTGGAAGCTACAGTAAACTCTAAGACAGATTGAAAGGTATCTAAACTAAAAAATAAACTCAACATAGTAAATTTTCATATAAGCAGGGGGAACCATAACTATGAGGCTGTGGGGAGAAGGGAGGGGGTCAGGGAGAAGAGAGAGGGATTTAGGGTGTTCTGAATGCAGCTGGGAATCCTTGACTCCCATGAGAAGCCCGACTATACACAGGAGGGCAGAGAGGATCAGAAAATTTAAAAATTAATACACATGTATATGCTTATTTCTATCTATAACATGGGAGTAAAGCAGAGGAGACATGGGAGCAGGGAGTGGGTGAAAGGGGAAGATCCTGAACTAGGATCGACCTTAACATCCTTTGTCAATATCTATGCATGAATATGTAACAACAGTTCCCTCAAATATGTAAGACTATGTTGAACGAATTAAAAAAAAAAGTTCTTATCTACCTTCAAACTCACAGACCCTGGTATTCAATTCCAGACACTGGAACGCCGTAAAACTTCCTTCAGCGTTCTAACAACAGTTTTCCTTTTAATAAGATCCCTAGGAGAAGGTTCAAAAGGGGTTCACCTAATGCATATCAACCTTTACTCTGCGGAGAAGAATTCAACATTTCAAGGCACTTGGAAAACTCTCAAAGCCCTGCTCCTGGCTTAGACTCTAGAATCAGTAAAAAAAAAAAAAAAAAAAGTGTTTCATTGAAGATACAAATGATGATGATAATGTATGATCATAAAATGGCTAAGGCAGTAAAACAATAGAAACAAGATAAATCAAAGTACATAATAATTTACTGAGGTTTTATTTACATGCCATGAAATTCACTCACTGATCATATATTATTCACTAATATTTAGTAAACTTGTAAATTCACTGCAACCACAGTTACAATCCAATTATAGAACATTTTTATCACCCCAAAAGCATCTCTACTGCAATATTTTTTTGCCCCCAAACCAACTAACCACTAATCTGTCTTTATAGATTTATTCTTTCACGACATTTACTATAAAGGAATGCTATGGCATGTGGATGTTTGCCTCTGGACTCTTTCACTTAGCATGGAGTCTACAAACTACCTGCTACCTATTTTTGTAAATAAAGATTTACTGGCACATGGCCACACTTATTAATTTTTATGTTGTCTTTGCTTCTTTAGCATTGTAAAGGCAGAGATGAGAAGTTGTGACAGAGGCCACTTGATACACAAGCCTGAAATATTTGCCATCTGGCTTTTTTAAAAAAAATTGCCAAGCACTGGCTTAGGGTAATACTTTTAAGTTCCATCCATGTTGTAGCACCCATTCCTTTTTACTGCAGAATACTGCACAAGATATCTCATTTAGTATATACCAAGTTCATTTACATATTAAAATATAACAATCATATTAATATATATTAATACATATATTTTTTATCTACTCATTTGTTCCTGGACATTTGGATTGTTCATAATTTGGAGTTTCTATAAATACTGATGCTATACTCTTCTACATACAAGAGCTAGGGGTAGAGTGCAGTGATAGAGTGCTTGCCTAGTATGCATCAAGACCTGGGTTGAATTCCCAGAAATGGGGGAAAAGAAACTTTTCACATACAAGTCTTTCTGTGAACACATTGCTTCATTTCTCATGGTAGATACCTAGTGCCCAGGACTGAAATTTCTGGATTTATGGTAAGCTTATGCTTAAACTTTTAAGAAACAAGCACAGGGTTTCCAAATGGCTGTACCATTTTACATGCCCACCAGCAATTTTACATGCCACCCCAGAAATACGGGGTTCCTATTTCTTCTCTTCACATTTTCACTGCTTCTTGTCATTACTGTCTATCAATTGTATCATAGCTACTCTAATGAACATGAAACAGTATCTCATTACGGATTTAATGTGCATTTTCTCTAATCACTAATGATGTTAAATATCTTTTCATATGCTTTTTAGCTAGTTACGTATCTTCTTTGATGATACCTCCACACAAACTTCTACTCAATTTTGTTTGGCTGTCTCACTATTGAATTGTAAGAATTCTTGATTTATTTTGTATAGAAGACTTTTATTATATATGATATCTTTTATCCTATCTTAAATAACTTACAAATATTTTCTTCCATTTATTTACTTTTTTACTTTCTTGATCTTTTTAACTGAATCACAAATTTTTAATTTTCATAAAGCCAAACTCATCAATTTTTTTCATTTACATGTCTTACTTTTGATGTTGTATATAAGAATCATTTCCCACCCCAATGCACTAAGATGTTTCTTACTGAAGTTTTAAAATTTTATAAAATTATAGTGTTTTATAAAATTTAGCATTTAGGATTAATCTTTCTGCTTGACATAATCCAAATGCTTCAGCATAACTTGTTTAAAAAAACTGTCCTTTCCCCTACTGAATAGATTTTGTGCCTTTATAGAAAATCAGTGACCACAAATGTAAGGACTTCATCCTAGATTTTTGCTTCTGTTTCATTGATATATTATTATACTCAGCCATATTATCTTGCTAACTGTAGCCTTACAGTAAGTTTGAATTCAGAAAGTGTAAGTCCTTCAACATAGTTACTTTTCAAGATGGTCTTGACTATTCTGAGTCCTTTGCATTCCCAACAAAATGTAAACACCTTACCACGAAAGAGGGAAAAAGGCTTGCTGAAACTTCTAATATATGTAATTAAATTATGCATTTTTTAAAGATCAGCTCACTGATTTCTGCAAACAACTTATTGATATTTTGATAGGAAGTGTGCTAAATCTATAAATCAATTTTTTTAAGAGAGGGACAGTGAGAGAGAGAGAAAGAAAGAATCAATTTTATTTAGTTTTTCGTGTAGCCTTCGTTGCTCTGACACTTGGTTGTGTACGTGGTGCTGGGGTTCAAACCTGCATCCTTGTGCATGCCAAGCAAGCACTGTAACCACTAAGCCACCGCTCCAGTCCCTATCAGATCAGTTTTTGAGAAACTGATTTATATTTACTAATAAATATTGAGTCTTCCAATGAATGATTTCAATAAATCTCTTCATTAACTTCTCTCAGTAATTTTTTTCACAATATATAAGATTTTTAATTTTTTGTTACATGAATTCTTAAGTATTTGATTCTTTTTTGATGCTATTATAAATAGAATTTTTATTAGTTTCATTTTTTGCTCATTCAATGTTAGCATATAAAATACAACTGATTTTAATATACTGATCTTGCATCCTGAAACCATGCTGAGCTGGTAAGGGTTATTTGGTGGATTCCTTTATCATTATCTACAAAAAGGTTGATGTCACCCATTTATAATGAATTTTATCTCCTCTGTTTGAATCAGTGTGCCTTTATATTACCTTTTTTTTTTAACTTTTCCTTATTTCACTGGAAAGATACATGTGTGCCGTGTTGAACAGAAGTAGATGGATTAGGCACCCTTGATATTGTTCTTGTTACTAGCTGGAAAACATCTGGTCTTTCACTATTATCATGTAAGCTATGTGTTTGCACAGATGCATTTTTTTCAACATTTATCATTTCTTTTTTTGTACAGATGCATTTTTATCAGTTTAAGGAATTCCCTATTTCCTGATTTTTTTGGATGAGTGTTAAATTTTATGAAATATTTTATCTACTTCTATTGACATGATCATATTTTTAAACCTTTTGTAATCTTTATATAGTATTATTACAATACTTGGTTTTGTGATGTTAAACTAACTTTGCATTCCTGGATAAATCCCACTTGATCATAGTGTTTAATCATTTTCTTAAATTCCTGGACTTGATTTGCTAATATTTTATTGAGAATTCCTGCATCTTCCTTATGAGGAATTTTAGTCTATAGTTTTCTTGATATGTGTTTGTCTGGCTTTGGTATCAAGGTAATACTGGTGTTATGGTTTGGATGAAAGGTGTCCTTCAGAAGTTCATGTGAGACAATGCAAAAATGCTCAGAGAGAAAATGATTGGGTTATGATGGCATTAACCCAATCAGTGAGTTAATATCCTGATAAGGATTAATTGGCTACTGTAGGCTGATAGGGTATGGCTGGAGAAGCTGGGTCATTGGAGGCAGGCCTTTGGGGTATATATTTTGTATCTGGCTTGGCATTTTTCTCTCTGCTTCCTGGCAATGCCTTGAGCTGCTTCCCTCTACCACACTCTTCTGCCATGATGTTCAGCCTCATCTTGAGCCATCTTCTATGGACTAAGACCTCTGAAACCATGAGCCCCTAAATAAACTTTTCCTCCTAAATTTGTTCTTGTCAGGTCCTTGAGTCAAAGCAACCAAAACGCAGACTAAAACAACTGGTCTCATAAAATGTGTCAGAAAATGTTTGCTCCATTTTCTGGAAGATTGTGTGAAAGAATGGCATTATTTATGTTTAAAGTTTTTGTAGAAATGAACTAACTGTGAGTCCTTCTAGGTCTAGGATTTTCTTTAGGGCAAGATTTTCAAGAACTAAATCAAGTTATGTATTTGTTACAGTTCTATTTTGACTTTCTATTTATTTTTGAGTCAATTTTGTTCATCTGCATCTTACTAAAAATTTGTTTACTTCATCTCTTTTGCTGTAGGGTTCTCCAATTGCCTCACTTTCTTTCTTGATCTTGACTGAGATACAGAGTGTCTTGAGTGATCTACAACCTGGCAAGGTGAATGCTCTCTCCTGCAAGTTTGAACCCAAGCAGGGGCCTTGAACATCCCTGGACACTGATCAAGTTATTTAGGCTGTTACCCAAAACACCAAAAGATTAAATATATTCTTAAACATGTAGAAACTAGCTTCAGCCATGAGCCAAATTCCTTAAACTCCCATATAAATCCGACAACTTAACCCTCTCATTACAACATAGCTGGGTAGAACACCTCCTGAACATATGTTGAGCGAATGCTGAAGCCCTCTGTAGGCAAGTTTCCCTAATAAATGCTTTGGACTCAGCACCTGAGCATTTAGTCTTTCTTTCTTTGAAATTCAAATCAGTCTCCACTGCAGAATGGTTTGGAGCAATTCTGTGGGGACCCTACTGCTGCCACGTTTGGGGTGACTCCAGCATCAGATTCACTGGGATAGATTTGTTTGCATGAAAATTTTCATATTATTTCCTTATAATTATTTTAATTTCTGTGGGTTTGGTTGTGTTCCCTGATTTCATCCCCAATTTTGGTAATTTGTGACTTATCTCTTCTTTTTATTGATTAAGCTACCTTAAGGTTTGACACTTCAGCAAGTCAACATTTGGCTTTTTGTTTTTACTCTATTTTATTGATTTATGTTCTAATTTTTCCTGCCTTCTGCTTGCTTTGGGAATGCTCTACTTCCTTTCACTACTTTTGTAAAGTGGAAGTTTAGATTAGTGATTTAAGATTTTTTTTCTAAGGTAGATACTGAAAACTATAAGTTTATAACATAGAAATTAAACATCCAGACTACTTACCTGCATCCATAAATTCTGATAGGTTGTACTTTCATTTTAATTCACTTCAAAATATTTTCTAATTTCCATGTGACTTCTTTGGTGTATGAGATATTTGACTATCATTTAATTTTCAAAAATTTAAGATTTTCCAAATTTGTTTATTATTTATTTGTAAATTAATACTGCTATATTTTCAAAACTTACTTTCATAAGTTTTTAAATCTATTGACTTGGTGTGGCTTAAGATATGGAGATATTTGTTTTTTTTAAGAGAGAGGACAGTAAGAGAGAGGGCTTTAGGATATATTTGCCTACTACAATGTTTAATGCCTTTTTTCCCCTTTTGTTTACCCTTTATTACCTTCCTTTGTATTCAAAAAATCTTCTCTAATGTACTGCTTTAATTCTAATTCCTTTATTGACATTTTTCTTCTGATGCCACAACCAGTATCACAAACTTGGTTTAGCTACAATGTTGGAATTCCCTGTCTGTTCACCACTGGGATTGCTAACGTTTCTGAGAACACTCAAGAGCATAGGGTTTTTCCACCTTCTATTAATCTTAATCCAAATTAAGTCAGCACCCTCTGACAACAAAGCTGCTGGTTTTCATAGCTTGCCCCACACCAAAGGAGCTGGAGCAGAGGGTATGAGAGCAGCCTCAGGCTGAAATGCCATAGATGCCTACTCTTCTTCCCTGGGTCCAATACTCTTGTGTGTTTCTTCCTGGTTGATTCCAGGAGTCCATAAATGGTTGGTTTTGATAATTTTGTTCAAATTTTATCACTGCTTTTGGGGAAAAAAATGCTACGTTCTTCACTCCATCATTCTCCTATTTGTTTTTAAGCACATAAAGTTTTAGCAAATGATACACCTCAGACTCTTCATCTGGGGGAAATAAGATCACCCCTTTTCTGAATCGGATAGTTTTGTAGTGGGAAGGGAGTACTACACCACCTAAAAACCTACCTATATTGAAGGAATAAAGGATTATTTAAATTTGGATATCCTTCTTTCTTTGGCAAAAATGGCTTTGGAGTTACTGATGGAGTTATAAGTTATTAGCACTAATTGTTCAAAGAATGAGGTTATATCCATATTTTTTATGTGAATTCGAACAAAAATAATCTGTTCTTTCCATAGATTTAGTATTAGTTTTCAATATCCTTCTGACTGTAGAAAAGCCCAGTGCATTTGGTACTGAATATAAATGAATAAATAAAATAATACAGAATTAAAAAGTCTAAACTGAATTGAACCACATTGGAAACTATTCTGAAACACATACAGGATCACAGGATCTCACATGTGACTAGCCCTGGATTTGTTCCAAGATGTTTTTTACAAAAATTAGCTCCAGGAATGTCAGCCCAAGCAGCTAGCAAGGCCACGCAGTCCTTCAAGGCTGGAGTGGTATCACAAAAAGTCTCAAGGAACTTTTGGGTAAGAAAAAACCAGAATTTACCACAGTCAAAGAAATAAGCAATTTGGGAACCATTGAGGCATCTAGAAAATGCTTCCCTTGATCCTAAACTTCCTGCCTTTCTATTTCCAGAATTACTGTACACAATTGGTCAGTCACCTAGCAAGAGAGTATCAATAGGAAGGAAGCAACTTTAAATAAGTCCTGGGTGCCAGAAAATGGAGCTTAATCCATCTGCCATCCTGAAACTCATTCTACAAATGTGTTCTCACATAGTACCTTTCCACTGTGATGATCTGGGAAGAAAAAACAGTTAACTCCTAAAATCTCTGATATCTTAGCCATTACTATTCCTTTCTTGGTTATGAGGAAACTGGTGTCCAAGAGGACTTGTAACTGGCTTTACCTGAAACTTGAAGCTGGATACCACAGGCAATCAGAGCCTGTCCTTGATACACTGAAAAGTGCAGCCAGGATTTGAGAGCATTAGTCATGCTGCGTGACCTTGTCTTTTACAGTGGAAATGATCTGCACAAGATACATCCCTGAGATGTGGGACTTTCTGGGTACAAGGTTGCAAGCATAATTTTTATTTTGCAGAAACCAGTTTAGTTCTCCTGTGGACCAAAAACGCAATCTCCTTTGAACTCTATCCAGAAGGGAGTCTAGACAATGTCTTCTAACTTGCATTGCAGCAGGAATCTGCCTAGAAAGCCTTTCCAAAATGACAGGAGGCATCACCAAGCTCAGAAGATGCTACTCCACAGTGAGAGGGCTGGACAGGCGCATCTCCAAAGTACATCTGGTTCCCTGTCTTTGGTTCTTCCCACTTAGACTTCTTGCTGACATCTAACACTTAGCTAATTGTGAATTGAGATAATGAATGTATTATTAACTTTGTCTCTCAGGCCTTGGATCACAGTTTAATGGTTTTCATTGCTTCTTCACCATGGCCTACATATAGTCAATAAAAAATGTCTCCACTAACACTTCTCAGACTCCTTTTTCTTGAACAGTCTACTGCAGGTTCTGAGCATTTCCCACCATTATTACTGCAAAAACCTACTACTGTGCCTCTTGGCTCGTGTCTCACCAATTATGTCATCAGACACACAGTCAGCTGTGGTGAATACAATTATATAGATTTATTTAGCAAAGTTATTTCTAGGTCTCTTGATGGTGTCCTGTAATTATACTACTTTTATTGTATTACAATGAGATAACACACAGTCAATACTCTTTCTCTTACTAATTCTTGCCCCCTTAACAGAATGGAATACATATATATGTGGTTACATGTGTGTATGCCAATGCATGCACACACATGCAAGCACATAAGGAGTCAGGAAGAGATGGAGAGAATGCTTAGGTGATGGGAGTTCAGCACTGGTCTATCAAAATGACAGAGGGGGGCTTTTCATCATGGCTACCCGGGGCAGAGCTGAATGAAAAATCTCTCTGTGAATGAGGGATGCTAACGGTGGAAGAAGTGACTTTCTGTGAGGTGGGTGAATAGCAAAATCTCTCCCTAAAATCATTACTATCCAAGTAAGGAAGTTTAGTGACACAAAGTCATGGACAAGCTGGGAGTACAGGAAATCCCAAATAAAAATTTTCTAGCTTCAGCAACCCAGCCAGGGAGCTGGGATTCGCCCCGGAGGGCAGGAAGCTGTGTGCACATATAAAGAAACTTGGAGCTGGTGAGCACTGATAGTAGAATGCAGGTAGACTCAGCGGAGGCTGGGTGTGAGTCTGTGGTGTTTCAGGACCACAGCAGTGGCAGGAACCAAGGGACAGCTTTAATACATGCAAATTAGCAAATTAGAGTTCCCTTAATCTGACTGCGCAAAGTGGGGTGCTGACCGCCATATTGAACTCTCCCAGAGGGCAGTACAGGAAACCACTTCCAGAAAGTCAACCCAGATGCTCCAGATCCAGATCGGAATAGAGAGCTCAGACCAGAGTGGCACCTGGTCCCCAGTGTTTTGACTGTCTGCCCTGGGGGCTATGTGGGCCTAGAGGACCCTCCCTACTGGTCCAGTGACATGCATTTAGAGGCTTCCTGTCCACCCTATACACACCTATTTGCAGGTGGAGCCTGTGAAGAGGATTCGAATCAATAAGACCTAAAAAGCCTGGTGGGGATCAGACTGCAGGTCCAACAGATACTGCCTCAAACTCTCAGGCAGGGCAGAGGCTAGTGTCAACCTCAGTGACCTATGAACAGAAGGGACAGCCTGGCTCCAGTGCTTTCTTCTACTTTCAGACCCTGAATTCTGTGAACAGAAGTGGTCCCATAGGTACTAAGCACTCCAAGTGGGACTGGACTTCTGTGCCCCCTACTGATTGCATTTGAGACTTCCACAAACACTGGTTTAGCTGGACTGGTATCTCCTTCATGCCTGCCTCCCTTTGCTGGGGTTGTGACTGCCCCAAGCATCATCTCTTGGGGCAAGTGGGAACCTCAAGAGTGGGGTGATAATGGTTCTAGGTGAGTTCAGCTCAGGCCACCCACTCTCCCTGGAACAGCAAGAGTCCCTTACAGCTGCTCCAGGATCCAAAATACTCCCATTGGCTTCTGGGTCCCCGGCTGAAGTGGGACAAGAGTTTGGGCAGGCAGACACTAAACTGCCCAAGAGCACAACCCAGGTGGCCCTAAAGTCTGTTCTCACAGGAAGCAGGGAAGGTGAATGTTTGCAAACCCTCTACAAGAGAAAGTTACTGGGAGGCCTCCTGGGAATCTCACTCTCAGCTGAGACCACCAAAATTCAATCCCTCCAACAAACTCAAATGGGAAGTGAGTCTACTTAGAAGTCAGATATGAACACATACCCCCACTGTAAATTTAGAATTTGGTGGTAATAATCCAGAACCTTACAAACTCTTTTATTTGTTGTTGTTGTTGTTGTTGTTATTGTTCTTGGAATTGGTGTTCCTAGGTATATGTATTTTTTTGTTTGTTTGTTTGTTTGCGTTAGTTTGGTTTTTTTACTGTTGCTGTGTTTGTCTGTGCTGTGTTCATACTGCTGGAGTTTGACCTGTGGCTGTCTGCAATATTGCAAACTAGTGCTCAGTCTCTTTGGGCTGAAAAGACCCCCAGTCTCTAATACCCCATTCTGCCCTTTACTCTGTCAATTCCTAAACTGTAGTTTGATCTCTCTCATCCTCCATCAAAGTCATTACCCCACTCTCATCCCATTTCTATCTCTACCTTAATTTTAGCAGAATAGCCTATATAATCTCTACTACCTTGTAGCTCTATATCCTAATTCACAAGGTCCACACTACCTTCCTACCTCATTCCATTTGCTCTCTAGGCTTTGTTTTTCCTCACCTAGAGAGGTCCTGGTAAGCTGAAGTGAACACCTTACTTGAAAACAGGTGTTTGCTTGCTAACAGACCTAACCAAATGAGAAATTCTGCAAGACACATCATATATAAAACAAATAACAGATAAATCAAAGAAAGAATCCTAAAAGCAGCAAGGGAAAAACACCAAATCACATTCAGAGGCAGACCAATAAGGATTACTATGGATTTCTCTGATCAGACAATAAAGGCCAGGAGAGCATGGAATGATATTTTTCAAATATGGAAAGAAAACATTTTACAGCCAAAGATACTATATGCTGCAAAACTCAGCTTTAAATGTGATAGGGAAATTAAGTACTTCAATGATAAATTCAAGCTAGCAAGGTACATGAACACAAAGCCTGTGCTACAGAAAATTCTCAAGGACATACTTCATTCAGAGGAACACTCAAGCAACTTCCATAATCCATAAACAGAAGAAAGTCAATAATCACATAACACACTAAAAGATATCCAAGATGGTGCAAAACACAGCAAAACTCACAACGTCAGGGACTCAGAATCACATATCTATTCTAACTCTGAATGTGAATGGATTCAATGCCCCAATCAAAAGACAGATTGGCTTACTGGATCAAAAAACAAAATTCAACAATATGCTGCCACAGGAGATGCACCTCACAATCAAAAATAGACACAGACTGAAGGTGAAAGGTTGGCAAAATGTCTACCAGGCTTGTGGTCCATAAAAGCAAACTGGTGCTGTGATCCTTATATCCGACAATCTTAATTTTGGACAAAAACTAGTCAGAAGGAAAAAGAATATCACTATATCATAGTGAAAGGAACAATTCTTCAAGAATACATAATGATAGTTAACATTTATGCCCCCAATTACAACACTCCCAAATATTTGGACAAAGTACTCAAGGACATTAAATTCCTAATCAATCTCAATACAATAACACTGGAGGATCTTAATATACCACTATCAACAATAGATAGATCATCAAGGCAAAATATCAACAAAGATATCTTTAACCTAAAAAACTCTATAAATCAACTGGACTTAACAGACATTTACAGAGCATTCCATCCCAAATTGGCTGAGTTTACTTTCTTCTTAACAGCTCACAGATCCTTTTCCAAAATAGTCTATATCCTAGCCCACAAAGCTAACCTTAAAAATATAAAAAATTGATATAATCCCTTGTATTCTGTCAGACCACAATAGTATGACCTTAGCAATTAACATCAAGAAAAACAACAAAAATTTCAAATACTTGCAAATTGAATAATACCCTCTTAAATGAAGAAAGGATAAAAGAGAACAGAAACCATGAAATTCTTGGAAATGAATGAGAATGACAAAACAATGTATAGAAATCTCTGGGATAGTATGAAAGCATTCTTTTTTTTCACATTTATTAGAAGTATATAGTGATACAGGATACAGATGAGGGGGAAACATTGTCAAAACTGTAGCAATCAATGTGTATAAACTTTGTTAACCAGGGGTAATGCTAACGCATAGATAAGCTACTATGGGTTTCATCTATTGCAGTTTCCCCCAGAAGATCTCATGTGTTAAATGGGTATCTAGTGTAGGAATAACATCGGCTTCTGGGATGGTTCCCCCATATTCCCAATCACCAGACTCCTATGAGTTCTTCATATACCCTCCCCCCTCCCCTTCCCTACACCTCCAAGTTACCTAGGGAGCTTTCACCCCTGTTGTATTGAAAGTCATTCAATTTGAGGTTTTGTTAGGTCAGCCGTCTGTCCTACTGCTTCAACATAAATTCTAGTATCAACAGATGAGGGAAACCATTCGGCCCTTAAGTCTCTGAGCTTGGGAGACTTCACTAAGCATAATTCTGTCCATCTCCATCCATTTGATTTCAAAAGCTATAATATTGTCTTCTCTGACGGCTGAGTAGTATTCCATAGTATATATGAACCAAAGCTTTTGTATCCACTCATCAAGTGAGGGGCATCTGGGTTGGTTCTATAATCTAGCTATAGTAAATTGAGCTGCTATAAACATTGATGAAGCCACATCGCTATAATACGCTGATTCTAAATCTTTTGGGAAAATTCCCAGGAGTGGGATAGCTGGGTCGTAAGGTGATTCCATCTTTAATTTTTTGAGGATTCTCCACACTGCTTTCCATAGTGGCTGAACCAGTTTACAGTCCCACCAGCAATGTAACAGTGTTCCTCTTTTCCCACAGCCCCTCCAGCATCTGTCGTTGTTTGTATTTTTCATTTTTGCCACTCTAACAGGAGTGAGGTGGTATCTCATTGAAGTTTTGATTTGCATTTCTCTTATAGCTAATGATGTAGAGCATTTTCTCATATATTTATGGGCTTTCTGGACTTCAAGTGGAGAGAAGTTTCTTTTAAGCCTACAACTTTAAATTTATTAGAAAAAGAAGTCAGGTCAACACTACACCTTATAGGAGTCGGCCGCTTCTTCCTTAATAGAACTCCTATGACGCATGCTGTAAAATCAAAATTAAATGAATGGGATGCAATTAAACTAAAAAGCTTCTGCACAGCTAAAGATTTAGTTGAGAACATCAACAGAGAACCCACAGAATGGGAGAAAATTTTTGCCTGCTACACCTCGGACAGAGGGCTAATATCCAGAATATATAGGGAACTAAAGAAATTAAAATCCAAACTCGCAAAAAA
>PVKS010017990.1:0-31363 GCA_004027875.1 Aplodontia rufa
AGGCTTAAACACAAAACAGGGAACTGACATGGCAAAGATCATAGGCAGAACTATGTGGTCCCCTAGTTCTCTAGGTCCTAACTAGACTTGGCTTGACTATCCCAGGATGGGGAGGTTTTGGGATGAAGCTGTGAGGACAGATGGCCACAGTACCTCTGGCAGAAGGGCACTGGGGCCAAGGGATGGGGGCTCCCCTCCCATCTTGGAGTGCTCTCTCCCCACTATGGCCCCATCCTTTTCCGGGATAAGTCTGCCTTCCCCAATGAGCCCTTTCAGCCATGAAGTCCCTACTCTAGATGGTGCCAAGGGATGGATGCAGGAGCCCTGGCCAGGGATGGTTTCTTTTTTTTTTTTTTCTTTTTGAGAGAGAATCAATTTATTTTTCATCTGGCCTTTGTTTCTCTGCCACTTATTTGTGTATGCGGTGTTGGGGTTTGAACCTGGGTCCTCGTGCATGCCAGGCAAGGGTCCCAACCACTGAGCAACTGCTCCAGCCCCTAGGGATGGTTTCTGAGGCCCAAGGACCATGATCCTGAGAGGCTTCTGAAGCTCCAGATATAATGCACATAAGGAGGTGGATTTCTCTCAGGAAAGGGCTTATGGTTAATCATCAGATTCTAAAGGAGTTGGTTATGCAAAAGATGATTGGGCTCACTGTGAAGGGTGTAGGAACATGTGTGTATGTGTCAAGGAGGCTGCTGAGGACAGTGGCCAAGTGGGTCCCAAACTCACCAAAGTCGCTGGAGCACATCTGTTCCATGAGGCCGTCAGCACTGTGTTCAATTTCACACTGAGCGCAGGTCTTGGTCACTGAAGAGAGAAGGTGGGAGTGGAGTCCAAAGAACTACTTAAGGTGCGTGGTTCTCACTGACCAGCCATTGCCTGGCCCCTCAAATCTCCAATTCCTTATCAGGAAATGGGATGATGGCAATAATACATCAATCTGCTCACTCACCGAATGATTGTGACAGTCACAAAGACACAAGATTATGCCAGTGAGCACAACAGCTGCCTCACAACCCAGTTAGCTGCAACCACAATGTATATAGTTTTCTAATATTTTTCTAACATTGTTTATCCCATTTAATCCTCAACTTACAAAGCAAGTATTATTTCTATTTTAGAGAAAAGGAAACTGAGGCCCAGAGTGATTACCCAGGTCTGCAAAGCTTGGGAGAACCAGCATGTGCGCCAGGGTGGGGTGTTTGCAGGGGCCATGCTTGAGTGAAGCTGGCAGTGAAGCTGGCAGGGCTGGGGCTGAGGGGCACCCCCTCTAAGGCAAGCAGCTTAGCATTGCCAGAACTTCTGAATTTTCAAGGGAAGCCCAAACTCCTCATTTTTATAGGAAATAGTCTTCTGAGTTTGATCCGTTGTCACACAAACATGTCTCCTCCCCTGCTTCCTTATTTTCAACTTCTAGGATAGGAACTTTCCTTTCTCCCCATACCCTCCAGGCACAGAACCCTATGGGAGGAGGACATGGACCTTATAGGACTGGGCAGAGGTGGGGATGATTAACCCAGAGGTGGATCCAGTTGCTTTTTTGGGAAGTGAGGACAAGAAAAGAGGGAGTGGTACTGCCTTTTGGGGAAGTCTCAGCACTGGGGGCTTCTTGATGTCCTGTGTTAACTGTCCAGGTCAGGCTTGCCTGCTTGGTGCCACTGTTTAGCCTCCTGGTTGGGGCACTGGGTGGAGGAAGCAGGAGAGAGGCACAGTTCCCACCTGGGAAAAGCTGCATGTGGACCAACACAATGATGGGGAGGGTGAGGCCAAGCCAATATTAAGGATTATGGGGGTGCAAGTGGGAGGCAGGGCTTAGGGTCTCATAGGTTTCATGAACCTGGGATCCTTTGTGGAAAGGAAACCGAGGTTCAGAGAAGTTAAGCAATTCACCTCAGGGCTCTTTCCTCCAGGCAGAATCTGATGCACTGAGCCTTACACAGAAGACTCCAGTCCAGGAATTGGGGAAGCAGGAGAAGTTAGGGTTCCAGGCATAGAAGGGGAGAAAGGGGATAGCCCAGGAGCCCCCTCTTAGCCTCCTGTTCTCCCTTTCTCCCTCCTGCTTCCCAAAGTCCCAATCCGGGTAGGGATGATGAAGGTTTTAGTGCCCTGGGGTTCAGGTGCGAGGCACCGCCCAGGAGAAAGGAATTGCTTAGCGACCAGGGCATTTGGGGGCTGAGGAAGGCGCTAAAGCATTTACCCGGGAGCCCTAGGGCACCCAGGGATTTAGCAGCCTGGGGAGGTGAGCGCCGCCGAGGAGCGCGGGGCAGGAATGGAGGGGAACCAGTGGGAATGACCAGAGCCGCGCGAGGCATACTCTGGCATGGGAAGGCGGGAAGGCGGCAGGAGACATTTCCCGGGGAGCAGGGCTGGGCGAAAACAGTGTGTGTGCCCGTGAAGGGGGTGGCACCTGGCTCGCAGGTTTGTACTAAGGGGCGGGGAACGGCATCCGTTCCGGCCCAGCTTGCGGTCCAGGACCGTCGGAGCCCGCGGGGCGGCGGCGGCGGCGCTACCTGGAGGCGCGGTGGCGGGCAGGTGCCCGAACTGCACAGCGATGCAGAGGTCGTTGTCCAGGGGGAACTTGTGGCAGTGCAGCATCTCGGGCCAGGGGAAGCCGTAGGCCTCCATGAGCGGCGCGCAGCCGGCGCGCACCGCCTCACACAGCGAGCGGCACGGGTAGATGGGCCGGTCGAGGCAGACGGGCGCGAAGAGCGAGCAGAGGAAGACCTGCGTGTCCGAGTGGCAGCGCTTGGCCAGCAGCGGCAGCCAGCTGCTCGCCTGCTGCTTCACCTCGGCCAGGCTCTCGTGCTCCAGCAGGTTGGGCAGCCGCATGCGCTTGTAGCCCACCGTGTGGCAGAGCGGCAGGTCGGCGGGGATGTCGAGGCACTGCGGCGGCTTGGAGTAGGAGCGGCCGTGCAGCGGCTCGGCCTGCCAGCCGTAGTAGTCGTACTCCTGGCTGCGCGCGGGTGCCCCGTGCAGCGCCCCCAGCAGCAGCGCCAGCGCTGCCGCCCGTGCGCCCCCCGCCGCCGCCCGCATGGCCGCGCTCTGCCCAAGCGCGCGCCGCGAGGTCCCCGACGCTCCCCTCAGCCGCAGCGGAGGTCCAAGTGGGTGGCAGCCTTCGCTCGGCTCCCCGCGCCCAGAGTGAGCCTGGCGCCTCCCACCCGGGGCTCCAGCCGCGGCCCTGCCAAGCGCCCCAGCCAATCTCCGGCCGCCGGCCCCCGCCCCAAGGCGGGGAGGCAGGGGGCCTCGGCCCCTCCCGCCCGTTCCCGCGGTCCCGCCCCGCGCCGGGTCTGCGCCCCTCTCGGGTCACAGTTCCCCCGGCCACGGCCTGGCCCAGGGCTCCCTCACCTCCCTCGGCCTTTTCCTCACCCCTGGCCTTCTCCATCCTTCCTCCTTATCACTCTCCGCCACTGCCTCTCCTGTTCCTTTTCTCGCTCACTTCCCCTGCTTATCTCTCTGCTGTGCCTCCCACCTCGGCTCTGCTTTCTCTTCCCCAACACCTCGGTTCCTGTTCTCCCAGCCGAGGCTCCCGGCTGCCCACTGTCTTCTGGTCCAGGCGGGTACTACTTCGCCCTTGGTCTTCAGACATTCCTGGAGCTGGGGCCCCGGGTGGCTGCTGAGGAACCTTTGGATAAGACCCAGACATCACAACCTAGTGGGGGTGCAGCTCATTACAGTGTCTATTTATTGAGCTCCTACTAAGTGCCAGGGACTGCAGAGCCACAACAATATTGACTTCTGTTTCTAATGATAGCTAGTACCTGGTGGCTTCTAGTTGTGTGCCAAGACTGTTCTAAGCACATTGCATACATTACCTCATTTGATTCTCAGAGAAGTGCTATAAGGTGGGTAGGTACTATTATTATCCCCACTTTACAGATAACGATACTAAGGCCAAGGGAGGATAAGTAAAGCTTAGAGCCAACAACTGAACCCAGGTAAAGAGATTCCTGGGTCAGAGCCCAGAAACAACCAGGAGGTGTGGATTGAGTCTGTGGGCCTGATGGCTACAGAGGGGCTCAGAGAGGTGAAGCAATTGGCCCGTGGTCACAGTTAACTGTGCAGGAGCCAGGATTTGAATCCAGGTATTGGACTCCAAAGGCCAGGACATAACCACCCCTCCATAAGATCAGTTCCAGCCTGGGGTGGGAAATGCTGTGGGAGGAGGAAGTACATGACAGTATCTCTGAGGAGCACATCCAGGGAGGCAGCAGAGAGGACTTAGGATTCCTTTGCTTTTCCTGTGAAAGGAACTTAGAGGAGAGTCTTGGTGGGAGCAGGAACTCTTTCTTGAGAGCCCTGCCTGACTCCTCCCCTGCTTTGCTGCGGAGGTGCCCTGGGGAGAAGCCTCACAGACAGCATTGGGGAGCTGAGGCTGGCTTTGCTGGGAGGCAGGAGTCCTGGGGCATTTGCCCCCTGTCCTCTTGCCCTCCTCTCTGCTCCCTAAACATCTCCAGGGCGCCCAGCTTGCCGTGGGTCTGTTCCTGCAGTGGTGGTGGAGAGAGGTCAGGGACCACTCCTTAATATTCAACCAGTACCTATGAAACACCTGCTGTGTGCAAGGTGCAGGATGGGGTGTGGATGGGGACATAGGTGAGAGAAGATGCGGCCCTGCTTCATCCGATCTAGTTGTGAGGAGACCCAAGGCAGGGCAGTGGAGGCAGAAGTCTGCAGAGTGGGGCAGAACATCTTTTGGTGTCCATGTAGAGGAAGCTGTGTATTTTCCTCCCCCTTCTCCCTCTCTATCCTGAGCATTAAGAGGTCATACAGATGACCACTCAGAAGGTGAAGGATGGATCTCTGCAGGCCCAGGCAGTGAAATAAATGTAGTAATGTTGCAGAAACCCCAACTCTGCAGACAGAAAGCCAGTTTCAAATCCTGGCCTAGATATGTGACCTTGGGTAAGTGCTTAAGAATTCTGATTCTCAATGTCTTTGTTTGTAAAATGGAACTTCCTTAGCAGTTATTGTGATGGGCGAATGAATGAATGCCTAAAAGAAAGTTCCAAGCGTAATACCTGCATGTGAAGAGCACCTAAGGATGTTAGACCCCTAAAGGATGTGCAACTAGGGGTAAAAATGTGTGTGCTCTGAAAACCCCCTTGGACACCTTGGCCCTGGCTCTGGTTTTGGACTCTGAGCAGCGATTCTGCTCCCTGTACTCCAGCTTCCTCCTCCCTGCTTTGGGCAGGGAGGCGTCTGCCCTCCCAGGGAGGTGTGGCTCTGGGTACTGTTGGGGGTGTTGGGGTCTCCCAGGTGGTTGTGCAAGGTGCCGGCTCCTTAGGCAGCTGGTTGACTGTGCTGTTCTTGGCATCCCCCTGCCTGACCTGGACAGAGCCAGGCATTGTTCCTGCTGCTGGTTATGTAAGAACAGCACATGGCCTGAGAGCCAAGGCAGTCTGTACCTGGCAGCTCCCGGAGTTCCAAAGAGCAGTGGGGCCAAGCTGGAAGCCTCCTGGAAGAGCAGACTAGGCAGTCTTTACCCAGCAACTCTGGGACCCGTGAGGTGCCCTGACTTGAGGGAAGTCCTTTCCACCCACCCACTGAGCCCAGCCAGGGCTGTGCCCAGTGGCAGGCGTCAGGGGAGCTTTGTCAGTAGCCAGCCTGTTACCCCGGCTTTGTGGCTGAGAAGGAGAAGGCTGCTCTTTGATGTGGTCCCCCTTTTCCAGCTATATTTCTGACTGAACCAGAGCTGAAGCAGTAGGAGGAACACCTGGCTTGCTGGGCAAGTGTCCATCCTGGAACGTCTGCAGTCTGTCCCGGCACGTGTTTCCCCAGCTGATGGAGGGGACCATTTGTTCAAAATAACGTGTACTTGGGGCTGGAGCGGTGGCTCAGTGGTTGGAACACTTGCCTGGCATGTGCACTCACCTGGGTTCAAACACCCAGGTATGGTGCTGACCACATACAGAACTAAGTGTTGGAGAAACAAAGGCCAGAGGGAAAAATAAATAAATTGATTCTCTCTCACTTAAGAAAAAAAAAAAAAAAGGAGAGAACTTGTATTTGTGGTTTGTTATAGCAAAGTTCTATGCAGATGTCTTCTAAAATGCCTCTTTGATCAAACTTGTTAATTTTGTTATCAACTCCTATATTTTTCTATTGTCTGTTTCAGGTGGTTCTCAAAATGTGGTCAGGATTTCCCAGGGAATCCCTAGGACCCTTTCAGGGGGTCTATAAGGTCAAAAGTGTACATGATTCAAAGGTCTATTTAAAGTACAAGATTAACCAATGGACATTAAGATAATAGAGTAAAAGATTTTTTTTTTTTATATACTAGGGATTGAACTCAGGGATGCTTAGCCACTGAGCCACATCCGTAGTTTTGTTTTTTCTTTTTTAAGAAAGAGAGAATGGAGAGAGAGAATCAATTTTGTTTTTTCATGTGGCCTTTGGTTCTCCAATACTTAGCCATGTTCGTGGTGCTGGGGTTTGAACCTGGGTCCTTGCACATGCCAGGCAAACACTTGAACTGCTGAATCACTGCTCCAGCCCCATCCTTAATCCTTTTTGTATTTTTTATTTTGAGGCAGGGTCTGACTAAGTTCCTTAGGGTTTTGCTAAGTTGCTAAGACTGGCTTTGAACTTGCAATCCTCCTTCCTCAGCCTCCTTGGGGTTACAGTTTCTGGGATTACAGGCATGTGCCACTGTGCCCAGCTCTAAGAGAAAATTAACATGGCTTCAGAATCTACTCACAATGAGCATTTAAGAAACTACCATATGTCAATTTTTTTAGTAGTATTGAAGAATAATATTCTTTTTTTTTTTTTTTAAAGAGAGAGGGACAGTGAGAGAGAAAGAGAGAAACAACTTTATTTTGTTTTTCACATGGCCTTCGTTGCTCCAACACTTAGTTGTGTACGTGGTGCTGGGGTTTGAACCTGGGTCCTCGTACTTGCCAGGCAAGCGCTGAAACCACTGAGCCACCGCTCCAGCCCCGAAGAATAATATTCTTGATTATTCAAAAGGTTATTAAAATGCTCCTCCGTTTTCCAACTATGTTTCTAGGTGAGGTCAAATTTTCTTCATTTACTTCAACCCAAACAGATGTGGCAGCACATTGAATGCAGAGGTAGCTGTGAGCATCCAGTTCTTTTATTAAGCAGGTCATTAAAGAGGCTTGCAAAAATGCAAAGCAATCACCACTCTTTTCATGCTTTTTTTTTCAAATATGGTAAATAACAGTATGTATAAACAAAAGTTGTTTGGGGTTCTCAACTGGGATCCTCAAATTGATTCCAAGGCCAAAATGTTCGAGGACTGCTGGTTTTCTCAGTCTGTTTCTGAGAGGGATGTATGAAGACTACTTTGCTTGTGCGTTTGTTGGTTTTCCTTTCCTTTTTTTTTTCCAGTCAGTTTTGCTTTATATCTTTTGAAGCTGTGTTGTTAGGAGCGCAAGGCTTCATGCTTATTGTATCTTTTGATTGGATATTCCTTGTAGCTATATGAAACATCCTTTTTTTGATCCTTTTACTACATAGGCCTTGAGATTAATAACTCCATGGACCAAACTTAATTAGAACCTGAATCATAGTGCTCTGTGATCAGTGGTGTAGTAGCCAGGAGGGCTGCCCTGTTCCTGCCTCCCTATGGCCCTCAGGAGAGGCAGTGTGGGGGCAGTGGGCATGTACCATGCTTGAATTCAAAAGATCTGAGTTATGTGCTGGGTGTGATGGTACATGCCTGAATCCCAGAATCTCTGGAGGCTGAGGCAAGAGGTTCAAAGCCAGCCTTAGCAACTTAGTGAGGCTCTAAGCAACTTAGTGAGACCCTGTCTCAAAATAAAAAAGAAAAAGGGCTGGGGATGTGTCTCAGTGGTTAAGTGCCCCTGGGGTCAATCCTGGTACCAAAAAAAAAAAAAAAAAAAATCTGAGTTCTGAGTTATTTTCATTTACTAGCAACTCCCCCTGATACCCTGAGTGTCAGTTGCCTCATCTGTGAAGTAGGGGTGAAGGCTTTGCCCTGCGTTCTCCGTGGGGTGATCTTGGACATTAACTGAGATGATGAAAAGAAAAGGGCTTGGAATGGTGATGAGTTGAGGCTGCCCCTTCTTTGGCCTCAAGAGCGGCTGAGGAATAGAAGAGACCCTCTGCCCCTATCACCTCTCCCATCCCTGGCTGTGAGAAGGTCTTGCAAGCACAGGCTGGCAGCCTTCAAGGAGAGCTAAGACAGTCTTGTCAGTTATTCAGAGCCTGTTGGAATTGTCAACCTTTTACAGCCTCAGCGCTCCCCTGCTGGGACGCTGTCCTCAGAGCCCCTGCTGGTGAATGCTCCCTGGAAAATCCAGGGTGAGTGATCTCTGTGATTAATAGAACTATTATTGCTGGTGGGGTCCTGTTGTCCCAGGTACCCCCACCCTTATTTCCATAAGAGGAAACTCAGTTTGGCTGTACTGACCCCTGTCTAGTGTTCCTCTGACCACACCTCCAGCACTCTTTACTTCCCAGCCTTGAACTTTGTCAGTTGCAAAATCAGCATCTGCCTCAAGGTCCCCAGCTGTGCAGGGCCTCTGTGCTCAGGGCCTGTGCTCAGGATCACCTGGCGCCCAGCCCACGGTGGTGAGGCCTGCCATAGGGGGCTTGAGCTAGGCTCACTGGTCACTGAATCAAACGGCAGCGGCAGCTAGGTGAGCCTGGCCCACTGGGAGGTTGTCCTGAACTCACATCGTACAGGAATAAAAGCAGAGGGCATGCTTGCCTAGGGCCTGGGGCTTGGTCCTGCTCTAAATGCACCCGCACAAAGTGCAAAAGCAAGTGGGAGGGGGTGGGGTGCATGCCGGACTGTGGATGGACAGAAGACTGAACAACACTGCCCCTTCTCCCTGCATTCCCAGCACCGCGGGAAGTCCCCAGGCTATGTCTCAGAGGCAGCCTTAGGTGGAAGTGCGTGTGTGGCAGTCACAGTTCTGGCTGAGAGCAGGAACTCTGGAGCCCAACCCAGTTCTAGTTTTAGCAATGCTCCTTGACCTGGGGCAAGGTATTTTACTTCTCTGTGCCTCAGTTTCCTCATCTGTACAATGGGGATATTAATAACAATAATCCCTTATAGGATTATTGAGGTTATAGTTAATTTTAAAAATTGCTGAGTACAGTGTACACAGTAAGAGCTAGCTATACAGATGTTAGTTAATACTGCTGAACATGGGTGTGGCAGTGGTGTTTAGAGAACATCATCCCATTCTGCAGCTCCTTGCTCCTGAATTTCTTGCATCTACCCATACTCCTCCTTCCTCAGTGCCCTGCTGTTGTCTTCTGTGGCTGTCCTTCAGTCTCTTCTGCTCTGCAGATCTGATGTCCTCACCCTTCAGCTCAAGACCCCTCAGTGATTCCCATTTTTCTTGGGATATAGTTCTTACCCAAGCTCTGGGTAGGCCAGGTCCTCACTGGGCACTCTCAAGCCCTGAAGCTCCATTTGCAGCCCTCATCACACTGGTCATACCACTGTGTTTATTTGATGCCACAAAAGCATCTTCGACACTGTCAATCACATAGTAGGTGCTCAGTAAACATAGAGTATGCTGATGGATGAAGACTTGGTGGGTGGGAGTGGTTGACAAAAGGGTCTCTGAAGCCACTTGGTCTCAGACTGGGCCCAGAACCTTGTTTTTGGCTCTGTTGGAATTCCTGGGAGGCCCAAGAAAGATCAGGAGGGCTACAAGGTCATTGTGAGGGAGTAAGTGGAGTGCAGTGTCAGGTGCCTGTTTTGGAGGGTGGGGAGTAATGGATAGTCCCTTAAGCTCGGGTCAGCTTCTCTTTTCCCCTCCTCTCTTGAATACTTGTTTAGAGGGCTTCCTAGATACCTGGTTTTAGCACTCTGTTTTACCATATATTACCCCAGTAGCACTGCGAGAGAAGTATCTATCTATCTATCTATCTATCTATATTTAATATATATATTTTAAAGAGAGGGATAGTGAGAAAGAGAGAGAGAATCAACTTTAGTTTTTCATGTTGCTTTCGTTGCTCAGATACTTAGTTGTGTATGTGGTGCTGGAGTTTGAACTCGTGTACTCACACATGCCAGGCAAGTGCTATAACTACTGGGCTACTGCTCCAGCCCCACTATATATATATATATATATATATTTTTTTTTTTTTTTACATGAGAAAACAGAGGCTCACAGACAGTAGGTGACTTGCCTGGATCATGCAGCCAGGAAGCAGAACCAGGACTCAAACCCAGGACTTCCTCCTATGGTTTGTGATTCCTGGGTGCCCATGAGAAGTGCCAACCTGGCAAACACTGACCCAAACTGCCATGCAGAGAAGAGGACCTGAAGGGAGCAGTTCCTCCAGTGGACTCAAGACACTAAGACTGCAGGAGGCTGAACCCAGGCTTGGCGGCCCTGACCTCAGGGAGCTCGCGGTCTAGACTGGCGGCCAGTCGATAAACAGACGTGGTGAGCGAGTCACTTCTGCAGGAGGCACTAAAAGCACTGGATGCCGAGTCAAAGGCACCTCTGCCTGGTTTGCCTCTATTGCTTACAGGCTAAGGGAATTCAGATAAGACAAGACTCCCCTGCCTCAGTTTCCCCATTTGCAAAACAGGGACAGGCCGAATTTCTTTGCACATTTGTTGGGAAGATTGCATGAATGTGTACAGAATCAATACAGCGTTAAGTGTTGAAGGGCATTTGTGCAATCTCAGGAGGTGGACAGTGCAGGCCCCCACTCTCCTAGCCTTGGGTATGGGGATGTGGAGCCCAAGGGACCCCAGATTTACAAAACATGGTGGCTGAGAACTGTCCTCTATTCTGTAGGCCTGACCACCCAGGACTGCGAAGGCAATGCTAACAGGTCATAAACTATTCTCCGTGTTTCCCCAAATCAACACAGAATGGTTCATTAGGCTGTAAATAAAACAGCAGATTTCTTTGCTTTGGGCTGGAATTACATGCTCTCAGGCCTGAACTCCAGCTCTCAAGCTGAACAGAAGTCAATTGGCAGCCCATGAAGCTCTGATTAGTATAAAAAACAGAGGCTGGGGGGTACTGTGACTGGCTCAGCAAGGGGACAGTAGGTCAGAGGGGCCTCCAGGGACTTTGTGCTCTGGGTGCAGGAGAGGAAGTCAAAAACCCCTGGGGGGACCCCCGGGGCCAGGATTGTGAAGGAGAAACTCAGGGCAGAAGCATTAGGGCTGGGGGCCAGCTATTGGGGGAATTCTGGGCAAACAATGTCCTCATTAAGGAGAGGGTGCAGGGCAGTCTGAGCCCCAAATGGTCACAGCCAGTAGGGTGAGGACTCGGTGGACTGATCCTCCTCTCCTTGGCTCCAGCCAATAGAGCGATTGTCCTCGGCAGGGAGCAAGCTGGGGCCTTGGCCTGGGAATGGCTGGATGGGTCCTGGCCTTCTTGACTGGCCCCAGAATGGCCCCTCTGTGCCGGCAGCTGGGAGTTCAGGCCCCAGAAGGGGCTACCTGGTCCTCGTTCTTCCGCTGGCCATTCAGCGTATGGGCGTCCACATGAGCCTGTCTGAAAGGGGCTCTCTATTCCCTTCTGCCCACTTCTGGGAAACCTTGCTTCAGTTTGTCTCTGAGACCTGAGCTCAGCCCGCTTCCGGCAGCTCTCCTGTTTTCGACTCCCCTCCTGTTGCTG
Organism: Aplodontia rufa; assembly: GCA_004027875.1. Lineage (NCBI taxonomy): Eukaryota > Metazoa > Chordata > Mammalia > Rodentia > Aplodontiidae > Aplodontia > Aplodontia rufa. The sequence goes on from PVKS010017990.1 coordinate 11,595, forward strand.
TGGCTGGTTGCTTGGCTTGGTGGGTCACAATGTGTCACCTGTACAGTGAGTGTTGGGCTAGAAGTGCTTTTCAACTGGATGGATGGCTGTTCCTACCTGGGCGGCAGCCTGGGCTTGGTCATCAGGATGACTGGGCTGCTACTGGCACTTAGAGGGCACTGTCTGCATAGCTCTCCCTGACCCAGAAATGCCCACAGAGGCCGTGTGGAGAAGACTGGCATATCGACTTTTCATCATTGTTGTGTTTAAGAGCTTCCAAGTGACAGAGGTGGTGTGTGGGAACTCAACAGATAAAATAGATGAAAAGGGGTGAGTGTTTAGGGCTGGCATGGGGCCCAGAGCCCTACCCACCCATGGACCCTGGCCAGTGTGATCTCTCCAAGGCCTCTCTGGCTGACATTTGGGGACTCCTGCAGCTGGGCAGAACTCTGCTCTGACTGGTCAGTTTTTCTTCTGATGGATGGGTCATTTGCTGAAATTGGTCGGTGGCAGTGTTGTACCAGTTGTTACTTCTTATCCTAGTGTGCGCCTCGTGGGTTTTGGTTTTGCTTAATTCTAAGAGAGATGATGGACAGTTAAGGATGGGGATTAATTTCTTGTGACTGTGAATTTTCTTTGTCTTCTTGGGCCTCTCTTGCTAGGCTGGCTGATTTGGGCACATCCCATAGTAGTTCTCAAATTTTATATTGCTAAGCAGTCACTGTGGAAGCTGATGGAAATATTCATTTTGGTTGCTGGGCCACCTGCAGAGATTCCTGTCATTGGGTTTGGATGCAGTGGGTTTTGGGCCAGGATGAGAAATGCTGGTCTGGAGGGGCTTGTCTCTTGTTCCTCAGCCTTGTTGGTCACAGTGTCTCTCCAGCACCCTTCTCTTGGGTCTCTTCAGGCTGAAATGAGAACTCTTCCCTTCTGGAAGCTCCATACAACTTGAAATTCCTTCCTATGACCTAGTCCCTGTCCCTTGCTCTTTCTACTCCAGGGTGGTTAGTTGAGTTCACGCCCTTCTTATCTGCTCAGATCCTGTTCAGGACCCTGATGGATGACAGTGTCAGCAGACAGCTGTGTGTCAGGCTCTGTGCTCATTTCAACCTCTAAACAATGCTGTGAGGTAGGTGTCACCATCCTCATCTTCCTCCCTGTGCTCATGGGAAGGCCGAGGTGACAAGGTCACACAGTGGGGCACCTCCCAGCTGGCTGCACATACACCCTGTGTGCAAGGAGGCCCTAGCCCTTGCCCCTGCCTGGCTTGTCACCCTTGCCCTCAGGGAGCCTGGCCTGTCATTGAACTGTTATTAATGAGGCTTTCCCAGGAGTTCCTGTTTCAGGAGAGATTCCCATGCAGACAGTAGCTGAGCACTGTTCTTTTTTGATACTGGGAATTGAACCGAGTCACATCCCCAGCTCTTTTTATTTTGAGACAAGGTCTCCCTAAGATGCCTGGGGCCTCACTAAGTTGCTGAGGATGGCTTTGAACTTGTGATCCTCATGCCACAGGCTTTGGAGCCCTGGGATTACAGGCGTGTGCCTTGGCGCCTGGCAGATTACTCATCTTGATGGGGTATTTGGGAGCCACATCTGTTATCTCGTTCCATCCTTACAACTGTAAAAGGCATGCACAAATAGTAGTTATTTCACAGAAGAAGAAACTGAGACTCTGAGAGGTTGACATACTCAAAGTCACTCAGGCTGTAAGTGACCAGGCTGGGATTGAACATTCTGTTAGGAGAGTTAGACCACACCCTCATGAGTCCAGATTGTTCCCAAGTCAGGAAAATTAAAAAGGGCTGTGGACTGCCCCTCCCCAGCCCAACCCGAGGTCACTGAAGACAGCTCAGGGTCCACTGCAGACGGAGGTCGGTGCCCTGTTGACCTGGTCATGAGGCAAGGCAGTCAGGGTCAGGGAGAGGTGCATTCTTTCCCCTTAACTCACAATATACAGCCTCTGGCTTCCTGGAATTTTTGTTAGAATTCCAAAGCACTTGGCAATAAGTTCTCTTCCCCTCAGTTTTTGTGAACAGGAGCTGAGCACCCTTCCACTGCTGAGCACACACCTTCACAACTTTTCCTGCTCTAAATGGGTGCCAGGGCCCTGTTAGGAGAAAGTCGATCTGATAGGTAAGGCGTGGGCAAGAGAGCCAGCGGCCAGGGTGAAGCTCGGGAACAATCTTCTGGGCCCTAGCCCACTTTTAGGAGGCAGGAAGGACCCTAGCCTGATGCCTCAAGACCCAGTGTAAGTCTCTGGCCGGCTGCTTTCTGTGCCCTTTTGGGGTTGCCCATCTCTGGGGGTCCTGGTTTACCATCCTCTTAAAGGAAAATGTAGTGCCATCCTGGTGAGAGGTTTGGGTGAGATAATGTCTGTGGAGAGGTTTTATCACTATAATTAATTCATTTCCTGGAGGTCAAGTTTATCTTGGCGGCTTTGTTTGGTAGAATCTCTGCAATGATGGACGTGTCCCCTCTGTGCTCTCCTATTCAGTGACCACTGGCTACCTGTGCCCAGGTCCCCAAAGGAGCCCAAAGCTTTGTCCAATGCCCCACACTACCAAGTTTTGAGGTCTCACTGAAGCCCAGTGCTGGACTGTGTGATGTGTATGCTAACTCAGTGAGCCCTGGCGGCAGCCCTGTGATGTAGGTCCGTCCTTCCATCATCCCTGGTTTTTTTTTTTTTTTTTTTTAAGAGAGAGGGACAGTAAGAGAGACAGAGTAAGAGAGAAACAACTTTATTTAGTTTTTCACATGGCCTTAGTTGCTCCAACACTCAGTTGTGTACGTGGTGCTGGGGTTTGAACCCGTGTACTTGCGCATGCCAGGCAAGCGCTGAAACCGCTGAGCCACAGCTCCAGCCCCCCCCTAATCCCTGTTTTAACCAGTGAGAAACTGAGGCTGAGTGCTGAAATAACTTGCTTAAGGTCACACAGCTAGCAGGTGGCAAAAGATGGTTCTATGAACCTTGGTCTGGCCCTGTCAGAGACAGGCGTTCTTCACATTAGAGCACACACAGACTTTCAGCCTTAACCCAGAGCTGCCCAGGGAAGGCAGATCAGGGGCCCCAGCCCATGGCTCCCCCAGCCCCAGTACCCACTCACCTCTAGCTTCATCTCATGCCAGCCTAAGCTAACTGCCCAGGACCTGGGTGCTTCTTCGAGAGGCAGGAGGGGTGCTAATGGATTAGGGAGTAGCCTCTATCTGTTCCCCATTGCTTATCAATGAATAACTTGGCCTGTTGGGTCTGTGCCCTGCACAGGCCCCCCGCTGTTAATTGATCGGGAAGGAGGCTCTGTTAATTGCCGAGCCAGAGTAAACAGGGCTGGGATAAGCGGGCCTGATAGCAGCCAGCTTTCCTTGGTGGTGCTGCCCTTTGCCCTTTGGAAAGGGGCAAAAAAAGAGTAGAGGGGAAGGGGTGGCCCTAGAAATGTCTTTAGAGTGGGGGAGGGAAGCCTGCCTTCTTGCGGCCCTAAAGTCAATCTGTATCCTGGAAATAAGGTCCTGCTGGGCTGCTCACTGTGCCCTTCAAAGGGGTTGGGACCTGCCCAGTGTGACTCTGACACGCATCCCTTTCATCCCTCCCTTGGCCCATCCATCCATCATCTCTCCCTCCCCCATCCATCCGTTTCACCATCTCTCGCTTTCAGCATCCTTCCATCCTTCCTTTCACCCATTCTCCCCTTTTTTCCATTCATCCATTGTCTTTCTTCCTTCTCTCATTTGATTCATCTGTTATTCTCTTACCCCCACCAAGGTCTATTCCTCTCTTGTTCCCCTCCCACCCTCCCTCATTCATCTTCATCTTCCTTTCCCCTTGGTAGTGATCACATGTTTCTGGGGAGGAAGTTGATGGAGGTTTCCCCAGGGCCCTTCCAGTGGTGACCAAGCCAGCTGTGGCATTGTGAGTCAGGGTCCTTATGCAGCCCTGACCAAGTTAACTGCCTGACTTCGGATATGCTGGCCACTTGCTCAAGGTTAGATACGGTCTCTCTGTCCCTGAGGGAGGGACAAAACCTTGTTCCTTCAACCTAGGGACTATGTAACTTATTGTTGAAATGACGGCACTTTGGAAGGTGAAGGGGTACTATCAACATCATACCCGGAATAAACGGGCCATTCTGGGCAAAGTGGAACATTCGGCCCCAGCCACGGCAGCCTATGGCTCAGGCTGAACCTGGATTTGGGGTTGGTACTGAGAATAGAAGCACATCAGTATCAACCCCTCTGGGAGGGCTGGGCAGGGGTAAGACGACCCCACAGCACAGGTGCAGATAAGCCCCCTCCTCTGGATCCCTCGGGGGCTGGGTCGTGGAGGTTGCTGTCTGACTCCCTCTGGGACCCCAGAGCCTAGGCTCCAGAGTAACATGGAGTAGCCGCTAAAGTACTTTTCAGAAGTTAGTTCATCCCAATAACCCTGTGGGGAGAACAATGTAGAGATTACAATACCCCTATAACAGATAGGGAAACTGAGTCTCAGAGTGTGGAGGAATTTGCAAAAGCCTCAAAGATGGAAAGAACCCCCTAGGGCTACTCTTAGGTTAGTCATCAAAATAATAAAAAACCAAATCAACTCAGTAACCCCATTTCTTTCTTTCTTTTTTTGAAGAGAGAGAGAGAGACAGAATCAACTTTATTTTTTCATCTGGCCTTTGTTTCTGACACTTAGTTGTATATGTGGTGCTGGGGTTTGAACCTGGGTTCTCACACGTGCCAGGCAAGCACAATACCACTGAGCCACTGCTCCAGTCCAGCAGCAACCCCATTCCTAAGCCCCAAACCTATGTCTTCCTTGCAGATGTGGTACCTAAGGGAGATGTGACTTCCTAGTTATCCCTTTGGCTGGCCAAGTGGGGCCGCTTGACCCCAGGCAGGCCCTACCTCAAGGACCCAGGGGGCTAACAGCAGCAACAGGAACAAAAGCTACTGTTTAGCAAATCCCTGTTAAATACCAGGCACTGTCCTGGGCTCTCAGCCCAGGTCAGAGAGCAAGAAGGCAACCAGAGAACAGACCCCTCTAGGACCCTCCCTCCTGTTGCCCACCCTCCTGTGGCGCTCTCAGGTTGGCCAGGTTGAATGTGTTCTCCCAGGCTGCCACCACCATTACTCCCCTGACTGCTGTGGCTGGAAGATAAGATAGCAGCAGCCCATTAATCAAGGCGCAGGCAGGGAGGGCTGCGCGGGGCAGGACACCCCACAGCACAGGTGCAGATAAGCCCCCTCCTCTGGCTCCCTTGGGGGGCTGGGCCAGGGGAGGTTGCTGGGAAGTTTGGCCTCTGGGTTCCAATCTCAGGTATCTGGAGAGGTGGGTGGAACCTCCTGTGGGCACTGGGACAGTTGAGGTGCTTTGAAAATGAGTGTGCGGGCTGGATTAAGAGGAGCCAGTTTGAAGCAGCTGAGTGGTAGAGTGCTTCCCTAGCAAGAACAAGGCCTTTGGTTCCTTCCCCAGCGCTGGGAAAAGACAAAAAAAGAAGAGACAGAGGACCTGGGTTTCTTCTTCAGTGTTGTCCTCAGCTGCCTTTGTGTCCTTGGATAAATCACCACACCTCTCTGGATCTCTGAAAAAATGTGGGAGGAGGATTGGATTAGATGTCATGAAGGGCCCTCACAGTTTGGAGGGGTTCAGTGCCTGGCATTTAGGTGGGAGAGGGGTGGCCTGACCTGTCTGCAGGGTCAGGGACAGAGGGTGTGGGTAGATGGACCACTTTGGCTAAGGGACAGTGGGCTGGATGGCAGTTGTCCTAGTACCTGTACCTGTTGTCACCTTCACAGGAAAGCAAGAGGTGATGATGGTGGTAGGGACCTGTAGGGGTAGGGTGCCAGGGTGGGGAATGGGTCCTTGAGTCATCCACTTCCATGGGGCCCACCTGGATGGGTGCCTGGGTGCTGGAAGAGTGGAGTTTGGTTCGGATCCCAGCTCTGCTGTTCCTCCGTGCCATCCTGGGAGGGTTCCTCAGCCTCTGGTGCCTCTGTTTTCCCCTTTGTACATTGGGGATGATGCTAGTATCTACCTCTCACGATCTGGGGAGGTTTAACTAGGAAGAGTGACGTACAATGCTTAGCTTGGTGCCTGGCAGGTGGCAGGTGCTTGGTGAACATTAGTTCTTATCAGGCTTTCTTTCCCAGCCAGGTCCACAGGGCCTGCCTCTTTTTGCAGATTCCGGGTGATCATAGCAGTGGAAGAGATGGGGCAACTGAATCCAAAGCAATCACAGACCCAAGGATACAGATTCTAAAATGTACTCATTTTTTAATTATATCTAATAAACAACCAACTTAAAATGACCAACATTTATTATCTCCTATGGTTTAATAGACTGCTGAGTAGTTCTAACTCAGAGTATCGTGAAATTGAGAAGGTTTGGCTGGACTGGAGAATCTGATTCCAAGCCCACTCATGTGACTGTTGACTAGAAGCAATATGGGTGGCTTGAATGTCCCCTTAACATGGCAGCTGACCTCCCCAAATCAGGTGATCTAAGGTGGCCAGTATGGAGGAGGTGTGGTGCCTTCCTTACCTGGTCCCTGGAGTTGCCCACCATTGATTCTGCTTCTGTTCAGTACAGACAAGTCACTCAGTCCAGCCCACTCAACGGCAGGAGGACATCTCTGAATCTGTGGACATATTTTACAACCAGCACAAACAATAGCAGCTATTCTGTGCCCAGGTGCTCTATGCTGGGAAATTGGAACACATTGTCTCCATTCCCCACAACTACCTTCTAAGTTAGGAATTACATTTCTTGTAAGGTTGAGACCACAGTGGTTCAGAAAGGCTAAGGAATTTGCCCAAGGCCACCCAGCCAGGATGCCCATAGTACTTCCTGGTCTTGGAACCTGAACTTTCCTACCTACTAGGCCATTCCTCACCCTGGGCAGCCCCAGCTGGACCACCCCCAAGTCAGATTTGGCTTGAAATCATACGGAGCCAATGGGGGAAGGTCTCTGGCTGTAGGATTAGAGGTAATGTGAGCCAGAGGGTGCAGGAAGAGTAAGGACTGTCAGTCGTATGGGCCTGAGTTGGAGTTCTGACTGTGCCATTCATTTCCTTTGTCCCTTAGTTTCCCCATCTGCCTGCCAGCACTGCTATGGGGCCTATGGACTAGAGGTACATGCCAGCTGCTATGAGGGAATGGGACTAGTGAGCTCTTGGGGCAGCTGGAGGGCTGCCATCCTGAGGACTGTGTTCTCCTCATGACTGCAGCGTCTTCCATCCACACTCTGGGAACCGAGATCCAGGCCTTGCTCAGCACACGGCTGCTTTGCTAGCCTTGTGGGTAAGACTGAGGCCAAGCTGCCAGCCTCGCATCAGGAGGCTCCTAGAGTGGGAAGGATCCAGACCATCCTACTGACTCCCTGCAGCTGCCTCTTCCTCCGTTCACGGGGTCCTGAATAGGAGCTCCCAGAGCCCTTTCCTCCAGCCTTCCTGGTGGCTTCCAACTGAAGGGATGTCCAAGCATTTCCTGCTTCTACCAGCAGAGGGAGCAGGCGCTGTGTCTGCAAACCAGGGAGGTTCCAGGTGATGTGGCTGCCTGGCAGGGGGTGTACTTCACCCCTCAGTCTGCTGGCTGGAGTGGGGTGACTTGGAACAGAGCTGGCAAGGGTGGGGGCTGCATCCTAGAGTTCCCCCCAAAACCAGGCTTAACTTCCCGGAGATGGGGCCACAGAAAAGGAAGAAAGGATGGAGTTTACCCGGCCTGTGGCAACCTCTAATCCTAGTCCCATCTTCTGTGGGATGCAGCGGAGGGGCTGAAGTCATCAGTTTTTACCCTATAATCTGTTCAGCAATTGTCATTGCACACCTAGTGTGTGCAGGCATGGAGGTCGCACAGGGGGAGCGTGGCCTCTCAAGGGCTGACATTCTAGTGGGAGGCTGGGCAGAGGCAAGGTGTGCAGGCAGAGTCACTGCAAATGGGATGTAAAGGAAGTAAACAGGGCTGAGAGGGCGGCAGCAGGGCACCTAGATGATCAGGTGAGACTGAGGTGGAGCAAGTTCGTGAGTCTGGGAGCAGGAATGGACCCATCCACAGCGCCCTTCTCAGCTGCAGGCTCCTATTATCACCAGAAGTCACTGTGAATCACCACAAGGGCTGCCAATGACAGCATGGAGCACGTTTAGTCCACGGGATACCCACAGGGCCATTCATAGAGCAAACCCACTGGAGGCCCTGGAAGGGCCTGGCTTCTGGCCTGGATTGTCATTTACCACCTGTGTGAGGTTGGCTAGGACACTTGACTTCTCTGTTTCAGCATCTGCAGAGCGGTGGTAATGATTCCCACATGGCCTGAGGACTTTGAGATGTGAATCCCAGTTCTGTCTCTTGAGACAGCTGTGAGACTTGAGTGCACATGGATTAGGTTCCTATTGTTGCTCTCAGAAATTATCACACATTCAGCAGTTTAAAATAATGCGTGTTTGTTATCTCACAATTTCTGTGGGTCAGGAGTCCGTCCGGGCAGGGGTTAGCTGTGTCCTCTGCCCAGGATCTTGGGCAGGGTCAGCTACCTACCCCCATAGGGCTTGGGGTCACCTCTCAAACTCTTGTGGGTTTTAATTTCCATGTGGCTGTAGAATTAGAGCAGGATAATCCCCTTTGAGTAGTCAAAGTCAACTGATTATAACACTCCATTATATTCTCTGGTCCTGTCCACACTCAGGGAGGGAACTATACAGGTGTTTATAGGGGGGATCCTGATGGTCATCTTAGAATGATCAACAGACAAAATTATTTTCACTAATAATCCTAAAATAATGAGTAACAATAATTTTCACAATTTGATTTTTAGTTTTAAAATAAGTAAAAGGTGAATTCTTAAAAAAATTTTTTAAGAGAGAGAAGGACAGCAAGAGAGAGAGAGAGAGAGAGAGAATCAATTTTACTTAGTTTTTCATGTGGCTTTTATTGCTCCAACACTTCATTGTGTTTGTGGTGTTGGGATTTGAACCTGTGTCCTCGTGCGTGCCAGGCAAGTGCCATAACTGCGGAAGCCACCACTCCAGCCAGTAAGAGGTTAATTCTAAGGATATTTTGTAAATTCATTAAAACATTTTTTGTGTATAGACAAAAGCTCCACTTACCAGACAAACATCCATTCCTTAGCTCATACTCTGGTTACCCCTATTAAACACAAAATGAACCTCCTACTGGTCTTTGAGAATGACAGAATTGAAGGAACCCAATTCTGTGTTTTATTGTTTTTCACACTTGGTGGGCTATCATTTTTTATTTCAAATGTACTTCTTTTTTTTAAGAGAGAGAGGGAAAGAGAGAATCAATTTTATTTTGTTGCATACGTGGCGCTGGGGTTCGAACCTGTGTCCTTGCACATTCCAGGCAAGCACTGTGACTGCTGAGCCACTGCTCCAGCCCTAAATGTACTCTTTAAATACAGGAATACACAGTATCATGAGACTTGGACACAAACTGCACCTAAAGTCACCTTGAATGCTTCTGAACCTACTCTAGAGAAACACAAGCAAGATGTCCTTCAGGAAGTGGATGGAGATGGGTGTGGTGTCCCACACCTATAATCCCAGCAACTCGGGAGGCTGAGGCAAGAGGATCACAAGTTTGGGGCCAGCCTCAGCAACTTCACAACAGTGTCTCAAAAAATATATATATATATACCTCAGTGATACAGTGTTAATGCATTAAATCCCCAGTACCACCCCTGCCCTCAAAGGTGACTGGATAGGGGCTGGAAACAGTGGCTCAGTGATATTTCGTGTGCCAGGCAAGCACAGACACAATGAAGTGTTGGAACAATGAAAACAAGATGAAGAACTAAATAAAAATTGATCCTCTCTTTTTTTCTCTCTCAATGTCCCTCTCTCTATCTTAAAAAAAAAAAAAGACAGTTGGTACATCCATATAGAAGAAGATTGTTCAGGAAAAAAAAAAGAAATGGAATGTATCATCAAGCCATGAAAAGACATGGCAGAAATTTAAAAGCATATTATTAAGTGTTAGGTGACCGAAGCCTAAGAGACGACAACCACACGTACTGTTTGTTGCCAACTCTATGACGTTGTGAGAGGCAGAACGCTGGGGAGGGTAAAGCCGTCAGCGGTCACGGGTCCAGAGAGGAGAAGGGAAGGGTGGAGCAGGGATTATTTGGTGGGCAGCCAAACCATCCTGTGTGATCCTGTGGTGGTTGCATGCCTTTACAATTCGTCAAAACTCATAGAAATACGGATAGAGTAGATTCTCATGTTAACTACGGGTTTTTGTTAACAACAGTGTATGGATATTGGTTATCAATTGTTAACAACAATACTGCACGAGGGCAAGATGTTAATAACAGAGGAAACTATGTGCACTTATTTTTTCTATAAATCTAAAACTGTTCCAAAAAGTCTGTTAATTTAAAAAATGCCACATACAGCTGAGTCTGTATGTCACATCTGCCCCTCTAAAACTAGGTGCCTTCCAAATTAACTGTCACATAGAATAATACAGTGCTTATTAAAGAGTAAGTAATGAAAATGTGCTAATTGGAGGTTAGCACATGGGAAGTCTTGCGGTGACGACAATGCCTGTTCTGAACTTGGACTAATGATGGATTTTTTCAGGGAAGGGTATTTTATCACTGATTTATTTATTTTTAAAATTTTTTAAAGAGAGAGAGGGACATTGAGAGAGAAAGAGAGAATCAGTTTTATTTAGTTTTTCATGTGGCCTTCATTGCTCCAACCCTCTGTTGTGTTCGTGGTGCTGGGGTTTGAACCCATGTCCTTGCATATGCCAGGCAAGTGCCAGAACCACTGAGCCACTGCTCCAGACCCACTGGTTTAGTTTAAAATTGCTGTTTGGTGATAAGAAAACATAGTCTGACTCTTGGGTTCTTTTAGTAATGTTTTAAAATTTCCTTCCAGCACTCGCAGTTGCCTGTACTGGGGATGGTCCACTCCCATTGCCCTACTCCGGCCTGCCCCTCCCAACAACCCACATCCTCCATCTTCCCGCATGGAATGCCACAGCCCATCTCCCAATGCCTGTTAACACCCAGGACAGGAATTGTATCTTTAAAACCTTTTACTTCTCTTTTTGGGGGGTGGGAGTACTGGGGATAGAACCCAGGGGTACTTAACCACTGAGTCACATCCCCAGCCCTTTTTATTTTTTGTTTTGAGACAGGGTCTCACTAAGTTGCTTAGGGCCTTGCTAAGTTGCTGAGGCTGACTTTGAACTTGAGGTCATACTGCCTGAGCCTCTCAAGCCACTGGGTTTATAGGTGTGCACAACCGCACCTGGCTAAAACCTTTTTATTTTTTCAATAGATTTTATTTTTTAGAGCAGTTTTAGGTTCATAGCAAAATTGAACAGGAAGTATAGTGACTCCTTATGGCCCCTGCCCCTGCACACACAGCATCTGCTATTACTGTTCTGCACCAGAATGGCGCATTTATTACGGCTGATGAGCTTGCGTCACCATCGTTGTGACTCAGAACCTGTAGTTATGCTAGGGTTTTCTCTTGGGTTGTGCATCCAAAGGGCTGGGAGACATGTCTCCACCGTTAAAGGATCATACAAAATGCGGGAGTTTCTCTGAGCTACAAATCCCTGTGCTTCATCCTCCCCGACTTCCAACCCCGGTAACCGCTGGCGTTTTTGTAGTCTCCATGGTTTTGCCTTTTCCAGAATGTCATGTATTTGGGATCATACAGTATGCAGCGATTTCGTTTTGGCTTCTTTCACTTAGGTTTTGTATTTAGGTTTCCTCCATGTCTTTTCATGACTTGATAGCTCATTTCATTTTTATAGTTTATTTATCATTTTTCTCTCTCTCTCTCTCTTTTTTTTTTTTGCTACTGGGGATTGAACCCAATGGCACTTAACCACTGAACTACACCCCCAGTCCATTTTATTTTCCCTTTTGAGACAGGGTCTTGCTAAGTTGCTGTTATGGTTTGGGTGGAAGGTGTGCCCCTAAAGCTCGTGTGTGACCATGCAGAAATGCTGAGGTGAAATGATTGGGTTACATGAGCCTTAACCAGGGGCTGGAGCAGCGGGCTCAGCGGTTGGAGTGGGCTCAGCAGCGTTGAGTGGGCTCAGCAGCGGGCTCAGCAGTGTTGGAGCAACAAAGGCCATGTGAGAAACTAAATAAATTTGCTTCTCTCTCTCTCTTTCTCTGTCTCTTTTATTTATTTATTTATTTAAAGAGAGAGGGACTGTGAGAGAGACAGAGAAAGAGAGAAACAACTTTATTTTAGTTTTTCACATGGCCTTCGTTGCTCCAACACTTAGTTGTGTACGTGGTGCTTGGGTTTGAACCCAGGTCCTTGTGCTTGCCCGGCAAGTGCTGAAACCGTTGAACCACTGCTCCAGCCCCTCTCTGTCTCTTTTAAAAAATAAAAATAGAAATAAATCAACTTCTGGTGATTATAATTGTTAGCATTGTGCAGTGCCTCCTTCCAGATGCTTTTCCCTGTTTAGATGTAGTGTGACACATACAATGAGATATTAAGTCAGGTCCATTCTAGTATTGGCTAAGGCACGAAGGCAGAGATACCCCTTGTGGAAGGAGTTGTAGGACAGAAGACTGGGATTGAGAATCCATGAGATGGCTCTCTTATGTTGAGGGTAAAAGAATATCAGGAACTGGAGATTTGTGTGGGGGATGCATTTTGAGAGGATTTCTTGGTAGAAAGCTGTGGGGTGAGTCCCAGCACTTCCAGTGGTTGGGGTGCCAACCCCAAGGGGAGGCAAGGTTTCTGCTCATCTCAGATCTGGTAAGATGGGCTTCAAGAACATCTCTTGGGGGAGCCTGATAAGCATCCTGGAGTTTGGGCAGCCCAGGGATCCTTGTATGAGATGAATCCAAGGAATCTTAAGCTGAGGGCTGTGCTTTCAGCTTGCCAGGGTGTAGCAGAGAGATCAGGAAAAAAAGACCCCATACTAGAGCAAGGAATGTGAGCATGCCCTGTGGGCCAGAGAAAGGACTGTGAGGGAAGGGTGGCCTAGAACCGCATTGGATTGCCCCTGACAGGACCACCTAGGAGAGTAACAGAACTGCAACTGAGGACTGGCAAGAGTGGGGCCCTGGGGTAGGAACAGGTAAGTGCAGCTTGAACCTGCTCTGGGGACCTCTCTCGGGTTGGAATTCTGTCATCCCAGCCTTCCCCAGGTGCAGACTCTTCATGCTCTCTCTATTTGGCATCCTGCCCTGTCCTGTGGCTGCTCTTCCCTACCTTTCAGGGTCTTGGCAAAGCTCTTCCATTTCAGGCTGTCGATAGGTTGGATGTCAATAGATCTTTCTCTACCCAGGATTTGGCCAGCTGAAAACTAGGAGAGAACTTTGTCAAAGAAGGAAAAGATAGGGCTGGGAAGTTAACTGAGTGATACAGTACTTGCCTGACATGCACAAGGTTTGATTCCCAGTGCGGTGATTCATCAATCAATCAATAAGAGAAAGAGGATTTTATGATGTTTTGAACTTGGGTGTGGCCAGTGTTCTACTTACTTATAGACAAAAATATCTTGTTATTGTCAAAGAACCTACAAGATAGACTTAGATGAGGCATGTCCTGCGATGTCATTTTTCTTCTGTCCTTCTGGGACTTCAGTTAAAAGTATAATAGGCCTTTTTACTATATTTTCTACATTTCTTACTCTCACTTCTGTATTTTCCATCTTTAATCTCTGTGCAGCTTTCTGGATAATGTCTTCAGACTTAATTTCCAGTTCACCAATTCTCTTCTCAGCTGTATCTAATCTGCTGTTAGCCCCATACCTTGGATCCCAATTCCTCCCTTCCTTCCTTCTTTTTGTTCTTTTTTTTTTTAACCCTTGAGGTAGAATTTCTATTTGGTTCTTTTTCAGATCTGCTATGTGACTTTTATAGTTTCCAGTTTTCTGCCAAATTTTTGTACTTGTACTTTTTTGAATACAGGAAAAATGTGGTTTTTAGTTTGTATTTGATAATACCAGCATTTCATGTACTTTTGGATGTGTTTCTATTGACTATTGTTTCTTGTTTGTTCTTACCTTGAATTCTATAATAATATCTTGAATCCTAAGATTTTTAAACCCAGAGAGTGTTTGTATTTGCTTCAGCCAAATACTTAGGGATGTTATCAGTCTGGAACTGCCACAATACAACTCCAAGGCTGCTTGATTTTTCTCAGTGAGAAACTAGGGTGCAAATCTACACGGGCTGGTTTGCATCAAGTTCTTTCCCTGCCTGGCACCCCATCCAGGGGGACAGCCTCAGGTCTGTGCAAGACATGGATTTGCAGCATTCTCACCCCTGATAAGCTCTGGGTTTTCACCTCTTTCCCTCCAGCCCTGGGAGCAATTCTAAGAACAGCCCTGCTCTAGCGTCTTTCTCCCAGGTCAGCAAATAATCTTTCAGACAAAAGCAGCCTCAGAGGCTGAGCTCCTGTCTCCGGATTCTTGTCTTCTCCCAGATCTTGGCCCAGTCATTCCTCAGCACTGTGTAATCATTTGTGTTTTCAAGATGACACCTTTCTAATTTTTTTGGCTCACCTTCCTTTCATTGTCCTCAGTGGAGAACTGGCTTGAATCACCTTGTCTGAAGAATAAGCATCTGTGACCTTATACCTCCAGAAATAGCAACCCTGGCCTCATCTAAAGACGGCTTTGCTGCCTCCTGGGCTTATTTTCATCACCAAGGTCCCCGTACTGGCCAGGGACACATCTGACTTTGGCATGCAGGATGGAAACACCACCTTTGTAGAGTTACTCTCTTGGCCTTAATTCATCTCTTGCTACAAGCAGAAGTAGCAACAGTCCAGGAATGCAAGGTTTGGTCTCAGTGCTGGCTTGGCCGGGTGAGGACATTATTTGTCCTTCTAGGCTTTTGGGTTTTAAAAGAGTTTATCTGCAATATGAGATGAAGAATGAGATCTCCCCAGGTTATCTCTTAAGATGACACCTGTGAAACTCGCTATCACAGACGGGACATGTTTGGATGCTCACATGTTTGATGGGTATTGATCTTAACCAGCTACATGGCTATGCCAATTTCATTCCAAATACTAGAAAAGTCCCCTAAATAGCACTGTAGACAGATAGTTTATTTCAGTCTCTCATGTAATAGACATCTGAAGGCAGGAGGCACAGGGCTCCTTTGTCAGTGGCTCCGCTTTGTCAGGCTGTCTGCTATCTTGCTGGCCCTTCACCCTCGGTGTGTTGCCTTATGATTCAAGATGCTGCTCAGGCTGCACCTTCCTGCATTTCAGGCAGCAGGAAGTGGAAGGGCAGGGAAAGCGGATAACCCTCTCATTCCAGGAGATTTCTTGGCAGTCCTGCATGACACCTCTGCTTAATTTCATGGATCAGACCTTGTATGCAGCTCACCTGGAACTGCCAGGGAGGAGGAATCTGAGCGGGATGGCGCTGGGCTATTTGTTGGGTTCTTTTCTAATGAAGAAAAGGAAAATAGGAATGGGTAGGCATATGGCAGTTTCTGACACGGCGAATCACTTTTCCTTGTTGGACTTCAGTTCCTCATCTATGGAAATTGGTGGGGGGGCACTATTGGCATATCGAGTGACACAGTTCTTCACTCTGCAGAACTGTTCTATGCCATGCAGGACATTTAGCATCTCTGGGACCTGCCTATTAAAGGCCAGTAGCATCCCCAGGCATGGTGATTATTTCCAGGCTGACTACTCTTTCCTACTGCCCCAGGGGACAATACTACTCCCCACTGAGATTCTACCGATGAGGTGGTTCTAAAGTCTTTCTAACGGTGGCATTCTGTGCTCGTCTTGATTCTGAGGTGCTAGGGTCTCACTAACTTGGGCAAGAGGCAGGGACAGGGTGGGAATGCAGATGTCTACTTCAGTCCACCTGACTTTGGTGGGGACAGGGAATCATGCACGTAGAGGTAAGGCCATTGGTTTCTAGTGGTCAGAGAAAGGGAAAAGGCAGAAGAAAGGAAGAGGCCAGGACAGAACTTTGTAAGGAATGGGAGGGAGTGGAGTCATGAATCCAGGACACCTGGTGCCAACAGGACTCCCTGCCCCTCCACTAAGCCCTTCACTCTGTCCCAAGTATGAGGCATGGAGAGAGAAGTTGGCACACTGGCCTTTATCTGTCATGATGCCCTCATTAGAAGCTCCCACATCCATTGGCAGGACCTCATAAGTGGGGCACACCTGACCTTTTGGGTGGCAGATGCTTTGTCTGGCATTGACAATCAAAGGACCGGGACCAGGAGGCCTTGGGACCTGGGCCAGTGCCCAGGGGCTCTGTCTCTTCTTCCCCTGTCCTTGAGGGGGTGGGCGTGGGTGGAAATTAGGTAGATTATGCTGTGCTCACTGCAGTGGGCTCTGATGGAGCCAGGGGGAGGACATGTGAGTCACAAGAGTCACACTGCTTGGAACCGAAGCTGGTTCTAACACTTGTTCAATCGTGTGGCTCTGAATAAGATGCTTGGCCTTTCTATTGTGTTTCCCTCATCTGCAAAATGGAGACAATAATAGTCCATATTTTGCAGGGTTGCTGTGAGGCATAAATGAGACAATGTGGGCAGAGAGTCGAGAATAGTTCCTGGCATACGGTGACCTTCAGTAAGAGCTGGCCATTGCTGTTCTGGGTGGAGCCTCTCTCTCCCTTTGTTCTTTATTCTTCTTTCTTTTCTTTCTTTCTTTCTTTTTCTTTTTTGAGAGAGAAAATCAACTTTATTTAACTTTTCATCTGGTCTTCGTTGCTCTGACACTTCATTGTGTATGTGGTGCTGGGATTTGACCCTGGGTCCTTATGCATGAGAGGTGAGCCCTCCAGCCGCTGAGCCACCAGCCTTCTCTCTTTGTTCTTGACCCCAGAGTCTGGTGCATATCACGTGACTTAGAGGGCTTCAGTGGCTTGCCTGAGGTGCCACGGTTGGCCAGTGTGGGCCGGGCCCTACCTACCACCAGGCTCTAGCTCTCCAGGGCCCCATGATGGGGAAGGGGGCTCCCCAGGAGGGAAGTAGCAACCTGGGGTGAGATGGGGGTTGGAGGTGGTGGAGTTGGGATGTGGGCACACATCCCAACTTGAAGCTTCGTAATGTTACCAGGGCTGGTGACAGGAAGTTGGCAGCTGGGGGTGTCCTTGCAGAAGCATAGGGTGAGATGAGTGGGGAGTGGGCCTGTGGAGCCACACGGCAAGCAGAGCCAAAGGGGTCTCCACTCAGAGAGGACACCTGAGCCCTCAGCTGCCTTAGCTGTGCCACCTCCTGCCACCTGCCCCAGCGTGGACCACAGTATCTGCTCCTGCTTCTGTGCTCACTGGGCTCTGGGCATGGATGTAGAGGGAGGACCATGGCTGGGGTCAGCAGGAGCTTTTGGCAGATGTTTTGGATCTGAAGTTAGGAGAATGTAGGGCCGGGGTTGGTTCTGTCATTGAGTATAATATTTAAGCAACATAATAATTATAATGGTATCATTATAGATGCCAGTGAATAATGAGTTGGAATTAATAATGATAATAACTATTTTCTTTAGTGCTCCCATGTGCCAGGCATAGTGCCAAGGGCTAGCTATGAACCATCTCCTTTACTCCTCACAGTAGTCTTACAAGGAGGGTGCTCTGAGTTCCGTTTTCCAAGGGGAAGTCGTCCCACGAAGAGTTGTCACTTGCTCAAGGTCATGCAGCAGGTAAAGGGTGGAGGTGGGGACTGGATTCCTCGTGTCCCCTCTACGGTTACATACTGCAGCATGGCCATACATGCCATTATTGCCTCTGGCCCTCCACCTCTCTGGACTTCTCTTTGCTCATCTGCATTTCAATGGTTTTAAATACACTGTAATACAGGATTACATCAGAGTAACACTCGGTTGAATGAGGGAAATGACAAGTATTTGTAAGTTCATTCATTAATCAGTGATGATTTGTGGGGCCCACATCTCATGCCGGTCTTTTCTAGGGACCAGAGATGTGGCTGTGAACAGCATAGGTCAGGTCCCTGCTACTGGGATCTAAACTCAAGCCTTGGCTTGGAAGACCCGCAATCATCAGATCAGTGGACAAACCTGTCCTGGGGTCCTCAGGGTGCTCTGTGCCCTGAATAAAATGAAAGACAGATGGGACTCAATCAACTTCATATGGTTGGTGGAGAAGAGCCATCTGCACAAGTGACGCTGGGAGATGAAGCCAATGACTTCGAGGCCCTGTAAAGAGCTTTCCTGGAGAGGGTGGCAAGGAGGGTGAGACTGGGCACAGGAAGTGGCGGGAAGAGCAGTCTGAGAAAGAGACAGAGAGTCAGGCAGGGCCCAAGCTGGGTGGGTCTTGTGGGTCCTGGAAGGGAGTTCGGATTTTTTTTGGCGGGGGAGGCAATGGGGAGCTGGGCTGTCTAAGTCTGACATGTGTGTGTTGCAGAGAACTAGACCAAAGGTGGCATAAACAAATAGAAATTTAATTTCTTTCCTCACATGAAAAGCAAGGCTGAAGCTGGACGCTGTTGAGGCTGGTTCAGAGGCTTGCCAACATTCCTGCCACTCTTTGGGCTTTCCAGTCGGGGTTGGGTGGTCGTGGCAGCTCTTGGTGGTGCAGCTACATGCAAGGTTGATTCTGCTCGCTTCTCCTCCATCAGAAGTCTGCAAAGGAGGCTGGAACTTTCTGGCTCCAAGGTAGAGGCAGGAAGGAGAGCAGGGGCCGGAGGATGGGGGAGGACTGGCAGTGGTGGCTGCACACCAGGGCTTCTCAGACCTGCAGGACCCGGGAGGGGTCCATGTGGGCTGGTCCCAGGTTCTGCATTTCAGACGCGCTCTTGGGAGATGACAGTGGACTGGTGTGCTGCCCAGACTTTGAAGGACACCAGCCGACACCACTAGAGAGTTTTAAGAAGGTGGAAGCAGATTTTTACGGCTCTGTGAAGAATGCACTGTAGGGGACAAGGGGGAACACTGGTAGATGAGTTAGGAGACCAGAAATCAAGGTCACCAGTGTTAGGGTGGTGGCAGGGGAGATAATAAAAAATAACAAAAACAAATTTTTTCAATTGTAAAACATGCATAACATATAATTAGTCATTTTTGAGGGTATATACAGTTCAGCAGCATTAAAAAGTCACGTTCACATGGTTGTCCAACCATCACCATCAGTCATTTGCAGAGCTTCCTCATTATCCCAAACAGAAGCCCTGTGTCCCTATCCTCCTGCCCATAGAGCCCGGCAGCTGCCATTCAACTCTTAGTCTGTATGGAATTTGGCTTCTCTGGGTACCTGGAAGTGGAGTCATTTGGTATTTGTCCTTTGGTGACTGGCTTATCTCATGTATCATAACGTCCTCAAGATTCCTCCCTGCAGCTGTGTCAGAATTCCCTCTTTTGTAAGCTGGAATAATATCCCATTATACAGAGACAGCTTGTTCTGTGCTTCCACTCATCAGCAGATGGACACCTGGATTGTTTCCACCTTTTTTTTTGCTCTGAAGGATTACTCTGGTATGAACATTGGTGTACAAGTATCCATTTGAATCCTGTGTTTAATTCTGGGATGTTTTGGGGCAGTACAGAACGTACTGATGAGGCAAGGACAGGGATAGGATTAAGAAGCACTCCTTGGTGGCAGTCGGGCCATTTGTTGAGATGTGGAAGAAGCTGTGAAATGCTCTGCAAACATCAGGCTCAGGCAGGGCCTTTTCACTTGCTTACCTACCTATCTATTTATTTATTGATTTATGTGTGTGGTGCTGGGGATTGAACCCTGAGACACCAGGTAGCATTGTTATTTTATTCAGAAATGGGGCTGGAGTGGTGGCTTAGTGGTTACGGTGCTTGCCTGGCATGCGCGAGGATGCGAGATTGAGCCCCAGCACCATGTACGCAACGAAGT
>PVKS010017991.1:0-40930 GCA_004027875.1 Aplodontia rufa
TACTCATGCTTTTGTATCATGGGCAAGATCTGTGACTTGCAACTAATCAACAGAATATGGCAAAGGTAATTGGATGGCACTGTTGTGATTCTGAACCATTTTATAAATTGTCTTTCTAGTAGGCTTGCTCTAGAGTCTTTTTCCCTGTTTCTGGCTTTGAAGAAAACTGACATGAGTTCTTAGCTGCTAGAAACAGAATACTGTCGAAACTCCATGAGCAGGGAAGGAATCCTTTCCATTAGTTGAGTCTCCAGATGAAAACTAAGACATGACTGACACCTTGACTTCAGCTTCATTAGATCGTGAAGCTGAACACTCAGCTAAGCTGTGCCCAGGCTTGTGACCTACGGGAGTGATGAGATGATAAATGTGTGTGGGGTGGTGGGTGGGTGGGGTTGGTGTTTTAAAAAGAGAGAGAGAAAGAAAGAAAGAGAGGGAGAGAAAGGGAGAGAGTGTGTGTCAATTTTATTTATTTTTTATCTATTTTTGTTCTTCTTCGACTTCATTGTGCTTGTGGTGTTGGGGATCGAACCTGGGTTTCACACATGCTAGCAAGCCCTCTACCACTGAGCAACCTCTCCAGTTCCAAATGTTGTTTTAAGCTGCTAAATTTGTGGGAATTTGTTGAGATCATAGAAAACTAATACATTCACTTTTGCTCTTCTTCTTTATTGGCTCTATAAACAGACTAGAGTTTCCGTCCTCCCAGTCACCACACCAGAGACCTAGAAGTAATTCTGGGCTTCTCCCTGTCTCTTGTGATCAACATCTTTCATCTAAGCGCTCTGCATGTTCAAAGATCCTACTTCTTACCCAACTTGTATTTTCCATTTTTCATATTCTCCAAAGAAGTGAAACTCAGACTATACAACCCATGCCTTTCTTCAGTGATGAAGGCCACAAGATGCTCACATGAGCTCTCTCTTAGGGACAGCGAAGAAAGGAAGTGGTATTGGCATGGGCGAAGGACAAATAACTAAAGAACACAACTGTTATGGGGTGCTGAGCTGAGGTAGGGCAGTGCCAGGGCCCTTTCTCAGATCCCAGTTGATTCCACTGTTGCTCAGACCATCAGAGGGACAGAAATGCCCTCACTTTTCAGTAGAGGAATTTTTACAACTTTTTACATCAGCTCTCATCATTTCCTGCCGAAACTAAATGTTCACTCAGGCTAGGATCTTATTCACTCTCAAAATTATCCTGTACTCAGTTCCCAGACTGATTTCCTAAAGTACAAGTCTGGTCGATCTCACGGTTTCCCTTGGGTTCAGGAAAAATTAAAACCTCTCCGTGTAGACTCCAAAGCCTTCCACAGTCTGGCTGGCCCTTGAAACACCTCTGGATATATCTCCTATCTTGTGTACTCACCTACCACTCTATTTCAATAAGTTTCAGAGTTGATTGTATATTTTCCAGTGCAAATTCATGCTACAGTCTTCTACATTTTTTTTTAAGACAGAGGGACAGTGAGTGAGAGAGAGAATAAATTTTTATTCGGTTTTCCATGTGACTTCTGTTGCTCCAACACTTTGTTTGGTATGTGTTGCTGGGGTTTTGACCTCATATCCTCACACTTGCCAGTGCTGTAACCGCTGAGCCACCGCTTCAGCCATCTTCTACATTCTTGATGAAGTTATTCTGCTTGTGAGGAATGCTGCTCACCCTTTCTTAGATTAACTGCAGCTCACCCTTTAAGATTTGATGGATGTATTATATAATCCTCACAAAGCCCTCATCCACCCATTAAGGAGAGTTCTAGGTCAGGGCACAGATTTTGTGGGGATCCAGTTGGAAAAGCATAAGAACTATCCCAAGTTGCACATTTGATCCAAGAAAACATTGCTCTTAGTGTTGTTCTCTAATATTGACCAAAGTAGTAAATTAATAATAGTAAATTAGAGAGTTCTGAGCATGTTAAACAGCTGCTTCAGTTGAGGTTTCATTTTATATATCCTTTCTTTTGTCTCTTGAGTATAGTAATATTATAATTAATATCTATTTAGGTATATTATTTTGTCAATTTAATACAATATTTTTATTTCCCATGAAAATGGACTTCATGTTAAATTTCCAAAAGATTTCTGAGATGACTGGAAACATAAGATGAGAAAGAATAAAGAGTTTAATAACTGAGCATTTGAAAAACTGTCGATGCTATTATTACCTGCGTGATGCCTCATACTTGCATAACATAAGTGGGATGCGAAAGGAAGAAAAATTGGGCTCAAAAACAGGAAAAATGTCAAATAAAATATGTTTAGGTATCAAGCTGGTGCAAGTAGTTAGCAAGGAAAAGAACCATCTAGTCTTTATTTTATAAATTTACTGGGAATGTAAGTGCCACTAGGGGGCTCCCTAATATTCCACAATTGCTGGGAGACCAGAGTAACACCACAGAGGGAAGAGAATAATGAATCAAAATGCTCACTATATTTAAAGTATATGCCTTATTCACATTAACATTTACATGCTTGTATAAAGCCTGAAAATTGAACTTTATTATTTTAAGGTTTTCTAGAGTTAAAAATGTATTTGTGGTAAATAATTTAGCAATGCAAATGTAAATATGCACCTGATGGAAAAGGGCATAATGTGCTTCATTGCACTCAATTTCTTTGGTGTAATAAAAAAGGAAAAAAAGAACTTCATTTAGTTTTCTGATTACTTTTATTCCAGATAAATACAATGCAAAAAGATTAAAAAATTTGCAATGTGAATTATTCTATCATATCAATGGAACATTATTTACTGGTATGAAATACATCTATTTATTTATAGATATATAATAGGATATTAGATTGCTTAACACTTTTTAGAAGTATATATGGAACAAGAATTTTAAATTGTGATTTTTAATGTGTTACAGTAATCCATGAAAAGCCCTGTTCTATATAGAGGTACTTAAGAAGAAAAGTAACATATTATTAGGATTTTTTTCATTTATTGTTTTAAGGCATGTAAAATGAAAAAATTGTTTGAAAACTTTTGCCCTATGACATTAAATCATATTTATAACAAAGCATTATTACTAGGGAAGGAAATATTGGGTGTTTAGTATCCTTTATGTAGTATATTATGATCAATGTTTATTCCTGCAGACTCAGGTTCAAATGATGAGGACTGCATTTCTTAATTTTTTTGTTTGTTTCTATTCTTGGCAAATGTCGTATAAATATATGAAAATTCAACGTAGAACTATAATTTGGAGTGCACTTTGTGCTCTGAAAAATATGAAACCCTCAACTTGAAATAAGCAGAGTTATTTTGGGGGTGGGGGGGTGAATAACAGAAGGGAATTTTCCAGAGCTTTCCTTCCTTATTATTTTCCCCCTTTTTTAAAATCAGAGTATAATCTACATTCTCACACTTTTCTCAGCCTATTAATTCCCAACTAAAATTTTAAATGTAGATTTTTAACTCAACTCTGTTTCTAATGGACAAGAAGAGTACCGACAGTTTTTGTGGGCTGGCAAATAATTCACTTGATTTTTAGGTTATTTATGTGTATATTTTTCCCGCTTCTTCCCCACAAACAAAAGACAGTGCATGACGTGTGTGCAGATATTTTCTTGTCTGCCCGTTTTTCTAGTACTTTAAAAAGTAAAAAAGCTTCTAGAAGAAAAGGCTGGGAGTTAAACTGTTGCCAATGCTTCCTGACTCAGACTTTTTTTTTTTAAGAGAAGGACAGAGTGAGAGAGAGAGAGAGAGAGAAAGACAGAATCAATTTTATTTAGTTTTTCATGTGGCTTTCCATGCTCCAAGACTTGGTTGTGTACGTGATGGTCCTGGGGTTCAAACTCATGTACTTGCACATGCCTGGCAAGCACTGTAACCACCAAGCCACCACTCCAGCCCCTGACTCAGACTTTTTAACAAGCAAGCGAGGAACCAGTTAAAACATCAGAGGTTGGTAGAAATTCTGGGCTATGATCATTTTCTTCTTAAAATCTTTGTTTATATTTATTTAAAGCAAGTAAATTAAAACCCAGTCAAACAAAACCCTTCAATGTGGTTACTGCAGCTCAAATCAGAAGATGAGTTAGCTTGTTAAATGCATACCTTTAGATAATATAGGTTATTATTATTATTATTATTATTATTATTATTATTATTATTATACCAGGGATTGAACCCAGGGATGCTCAACCACACTAAGCCACATCCTCTAAGACCACTTTTTAAAATTAATTAAAAATTTTTTTTGAGACAGTGTCTCATTAAGTTGCTTAGGGCCTTGCTAAGGTGCTGAGGTTGGCTTTCAACTTGCTATCCTCCTGCCTCAGCCTCCTGAGTTGCTGGGATTATAGGCATATGTGCCACTGCGCCTGTTTAGATAAAATCTTTGAAACAGGAGGTGGCCACTAAATCTGGAGGCACCTGCAAATACATAATAGATGATTTACTAATATATTATGTATTGATGATAAATTATTTGTGCTTCTAGATTTATCCATGTTTCTAGATTTTATGTCCTTTCTCAAATTATTTTCTCTCATTGTTTAAAGTGCGTGGGATGTGTATATACACATGTATGAACATGTTTATAAGTTTGAGCATGAGAGAAGTGCAACTAAGAATTACCTGATGAATAGATTATGCAGCTGTACAAACCCAAAGAAGAAAGGAAAAACATTAATTTGTATTCTGAAAAATATTTTGAGTTAATTTGAGCTTATCTTAGAATGAGTAACTGTGTAAGGTCATGGGAATGTATTTCTATGATTTCAATCTGAAAAGTGACTAATTTCATAGAGAGGTTAGCTCACCTTACATATACGTGTGTACATGTGTATGTATACTTTCAAGCACAAGGTATACATACACATGCACACGTACACATATACACACAAACACATGTGTACATATATATTAGTATAGGTGTATTTGTATATTTTTCCTTGATCAGTTAAGAAGTTTTAGCATACTGTGCCTTTGGAAATGCTGAATAAATATAAATATATACAAAGTTAAATAGCAACATGGGACAGTTATATAAGGAATGACAGGAGTCACAGCAATCAAGAGCTCTGGGTCTGCACTGGTTTTCCAGAATACATAAAGGGGCTGCTTTTGTTCATCCCCAGGGAATCTCTAACGGATCATCCATAAATCTTGGGTTTTAAGTCAAGCTACAGAGCCAGCAAGCTGCGACCATTTTAAGAGTTGCAGATGAATTGTAAGTAGTTTAAGGCAGTGGCCCTAATTGAAAATATCCACCTATTTAGGCCATTTGGTACCTAATTTATCTTCCCAGTTACTAGTGATGAACTGTCTTTTGAAAGTTTCTGCTACATCTTCCTAAATTTTAATGCAGAACATCCAGTGGAGAATTAACCCATCATAATAGTTCCCACTCCCTTAACTTCTATTTTTGATCATTGCTTTTTCTTTAATTTCAAGCACAAGGTATACAGATTATAAATTTAGAGTATAACAAACGTTGTGGAATAATCAACCAAAAAATCAATTTGCAAAGCAAAATTTTCATTATGTGTTTGTGCCTAAGGCCAACCAATCAAAACAAGTGGATTTAGGTCTCTAAACCAGCATGGAGAGAATGATTATTTTCCTTATCAGTTTATTAGGGTTTTCTCTAACCAAAATAGTTGATTCCAAATAATCCACATATATTGGCAGGTGATGACCTCTCTCTTCTTCCACATTAATTTTCCATTCTGATTGCTTAATATTAGAGTCCATGACTAACCCCAGCTGAGTCATGAAGTGCAGCCTTACCTAGACCTTGAAATCCCCACAGATTTGGCACAAAGCTGGATGATTATTACAACTCATGGCCTTTTCTTATATTGTTAGTCAATATTTACAAGCACTGTGGTCTATGAATAAAGCATAGCTCTGGAAAATACTTCTAAGAGACAGGGAAAGCATGAATATTTAAAAATAAATTTGTCTTTGTAGAATGGTTTATTTTGGAAAACATGGGATGAAAATTTTTAGCTTGAGACTACATGGGTGCTACAAACCCTGTACCACCAAGCCAGTTGGTAGGTTGGTGGGCCTGGCCCATACCTCATAAACACCAACTTTACATTCTCTTTTTTATTTTACTCCTGAAAATTGGTTCTCTTGTCCATTTTCTTCAGGTAGAGATTGCAGTTGATGGACTGGCATCCTACCACACCTCAGTTAAAGAGAAAAATTTGATGCCTGGACATGTGTAGTCTTGTGGAAAGGAAACTTATTTCACTCGTAGACAAGAGCAGTAGTATGGCTAGCAGTATTTCCCCAGAGATGGTCTGATTTAAAAAAAAATCGATATCAACTCTTGACACATTTTCATTTACATCAGCACGTGGCTTTCAGTCGGGGCACAAATCAATAGGCAGCTTTTAACACTGCCCAACTGTTTCTTCCTACTGGGCTCCAGGCGGGCCATTTGCTGTTAACGTACCATGTTTCTTGGGGAGGAAGTTTAACTGTTTTTCCTGTGACTAATCACAACAGCCTAAACTGTGGCATTAATCACATGACATTTTCCTCATCACCACTTACAACCAATCGACTTTTTACTTAGTGAAAGCATTTGAAGAAGGTGACAGTTATTCTAAGGGGGTCAAGAGTCAATGGGGAAAAGAAATATTTAGTTCTTAAACATACACAGAATATGACTTCTAAAGTGGATGCTAAGTCACTTGGGTTTATAAGCCTTATCACTTTAGGTAAGATCGTACAGATGTTGGAAAACAAAGTTGCTTAAAACAGAAGTGCTAGTTGAGAGTCACAGCACTTGGTTTACAAACAATCTGCTTCTTTCTATAAACTAAAAGTTACATCGAGGTAAATGCAGTGTTTCCTCGAACTTAGGAAAGTAAATTCTTTCTTTTTTTCTTTTGATTTTTATGCTAACATGGAAATTCAGTTAGTTCTGATACCATGCGAGATTGATAACCTCTGCAGTATTGGAAGTCTCAATCAAATGTATCATCTAGCTCATTACTATCGCAACTCAGATTTCTAAATAATGAATCAAATTCCTACATTATTCAGAAGCCACACAAGGGTTATTAAGCCAAATAAGCAGAGACTTGGAAAGGTGTACAGCATATATTTATCTAGGGCAATTCCAAAGCACAAAAGTCAATGTTTTAAAAATGTATGAAATGGCAATCTCCTATATTATATTACATTGTATTTATGTGATTCCTAAAGAGCAAGATGTCTTTTTAGAGTAGTGCTCTTTTGGGATGCCAATCTCCTCAGATGCTCCTTGGAAAAGTACTATATGGATAAGAGTTTGAAGAATGATGCATTCAGAGTGCCCCTCTTGGAGATTTACAGGCCTGTATCAAAGCCTCAAAAATACCATCAGAAAAGAAAACTGGAATTGCTGTAGTGTTTCCTCCACTGCCTAGCCATTCCAGGTCATGTTATTGCACTATCAGCTTAGGAATAATTGTATGAGACCCATTCTACCTCAGGTTTTGGACATTCCCAGAACATAAGCTGGGTCAGGAATCTCTGACATTTGGCACTGAAATGGTAGCAGATCTGTGAAAGTGGAGGGGTCTGCTGCTATTTATTTATCTTCCTCCACTCCAGAGAATGTGGACTGGTATTCCAGATTTTTTTGGACATGACCATGATGGGTCTCCTTTGCCTCAGATGCCTAGAAAGAATCTTGCCAGGAAGGAGAAAACACAGACAGGGGTGACCTAAGGGAATAAACCTTCACCACAGTAACTATACCCTAGGAAGCAGGATGTGGTCTTTGTTTTCCCTTTTAGAATGCTTAGTTGATTGGGTTGAATGCTTGCACCCCAAAGTCACAAAATATACTCTTACTTCAAACTCAGTCATTACAATTACATCATAATTCCAATGTGATGAGCCACAGCGAGGGCTCTGTGCAAGTTTCAACTCTAGCTTCCTCAATACACATTTCAGAAAAAGCATGAACTGAAGAATGTGCCTGTGTCTCCTTCCTCTGGAAAACAGAAGTCACTGGACTAGATAGATATTTTTCAAGTCCTACATAAAAATGTTTCTTGGGACTCCACACTTCAAGATGACTTGTTAATGTGAAGAATTTTCAAAATGAATTTCTAACTCTGTTAAGTAACAATATTGAACTTTATAGGAAGTGTGATGGTATCTGGAAAGAATTAAAATGTTTGCCAAAGCCTTTGAATGATTTCATTTCTTTGTTTTTTCTTTCTTTTTTTGATACCAGGGATTGACCCCAGTGGTGCTTAACCACTGAATCACATCTCCAGCTGTTTTTTTTTTTAATTTTTAATTTCGAGACTGGGTATCGCTAAGTTGCTTAGGGCCTCATTAAGTTGTGGATGCTGGTTTTGAACTTGTGATCCTTGTGCCTCAGCTTTCTAAGACTCTGGGATTGCAGGCGTGTACCACCACTCCTGGCTGAAAGCTTGCATTTCTTGCTGTGTTCTATTTCAACAATTTGCCTACATTTTAAGGCTTCCTTCTTCTCTAAGAAGTGGGAGATTGTGAACTTTTAAATGCTTTCACAAATATGAATTCATTTTAATATGTATTGAGATTATATAACATGCATACTGGTCTCTGATTTTATGGATATTAAAGTAGGCACAAAAGGAAAAACAAATGAGTTGATTTTATATATATATATATATATATATATATATATATATATACACACGCACATATATATAATCTAAATCATAGGACAGATGGTAAAAAGATATGGAAAAGCCCTTGGAAACTGAGAGCATCTGACTTAACATACGAGAACAAAAGCTCGGTGACTTTACAGAGAACAGTAATTTATTTCTTGTTGATTGACTATATCCTTAATATCTAGTATTTTAATTTCCAAAGCGCCTCAACATATTTTATTCTTTTTTGATATTTTGAAGATTAGTGTTATCTAAAATGAAGGTAGTATTTGATTTTTATTTTTAAAAAAGTCTGTAAACTATAGAGATTTTTTATAAGTTGTAAAAGTCATAAGAGAAGCCAGTGACAAGGCCTGGAATTGAACTCAATTCCCCTGACCCCTACTCTGAGTATTCGTTACAACTATTAACAGCTAGAGAATTGTGCACATTCAGGTGCACATACCTTGCCTTTCACCTGTGGTGACTAATTGCAGGTTAGAGTTAGAGGTTTACAAATCCACACCGCTTTCACAGAGCGTCAGTGTGTGCTTAAATCAGCTTGCTGCTTCAAGTCCAGACTTCCCACAATCTTTGGGTTCTTGACAGTTTCTCAAATCTGCTCAGCTTTTGGGTTTCCTAGATTTGGTCCCAGTTTCCTGGATCCTGCAAAATCCTACACTTTAACCTCATGTCAATAGCCACTCCTGGCAGTACTTCCCTAAAAATCATCCCAAGTGCGTTTCATTTATTTACCTAGAAATTGTTGAAGAATTGGGATATAGGAACCAAATACAATGACAAAGCTTTTTCACTTCAGTTACCAGTAGACTTAAGAAGTATGTCACATGATGCACTTTTGTGGCTTTGAATATCATCTTCTTCCGTTCAGGCTCAGTTTATACCCAGTCCTCAGCTTTTGCCACCCTTCTTTCATTCATGTCAAACTCTGACAGATTTTGGAGCAAGAACTCTGGGATATTATCCATCTTCCCAATTTCCTGAGAGCACTTTCAAAGCTCCATAGAAAAAGAAAAAAAGAGTGTGCAGTAATGACCTGGTGTTTTTTGTTTTTTTAAATGGCTTCCCAGTGAAGTGTGAACTACTCTCACAGCTGTCAACAGAAGTATTCCAGTGAGCAGGGGATACATAAGTTTGAGGCAATTTTAAGGTCAACAGAATAATTATGAGAGGAAGTTTTTTGCTCGCTAGGGGAAAAAATACACTAGGAAAAAGAAGGCGGCAGCTCAAATACACAGGGGCAGCTTCCGGAGAGCTGAAAAGTAATAAAAATCTGTCCAAAGTCCTCCCAAAATATAAGCCATGCAAAAATAAGTAAGGCTTTAACTGAAGTATGCTTTAGCTAATATGTTACCCTAGGTGGCCACACAGTGGGGTGGGACTGTCAGGTGTTATGTGTATAAATAATTAGGAATAAGTAATCAGTTCACTTGTGCTGTTTTATAAGATTGGTAGTATGATTTTATAATTTTAACTCATCAAAGAAGTTTATATTTGTCTCATTTTGTTACTGTGACACAATATTGATTTTTTTATTCATTTCATATTGTATATTCATTTGATAAGGAAGTGTAACGTTTTCCCCTCATGCAGAAACAGCCTTGGTACCTTTGAAAAAATTTTTAGGCATTAAATTTGGTGAAAAGTGAGGACTTCTTATTGTGGTCACTATTGAGTAGGATTTCTTTAGGAAAATAAATGCAACTATAAGTTTGCTATAAAAACTAGCTGGTCAGGTTTTAAATTTATAAATAACCCTGGCAGTTTTCTGTATCAATAGATTTTTTCCTTATAATTCTGTATACATCTCCTGCTGTACCTGGAACATATATTGAGGAAATACTATTCTTGTCTCACAGAACTACTTTTGTGACTGCAAATTATCATTGCAGAGAAGATACAGATTTACAAAATAGGTTTTACACATGTTCTCTTACAAATGGATTTGACTCCTTATGGCATTAGTGAAATTTACATTGATTAACCAGTAAGCTGTAATGTTGTTTTCGATTTGGTCTGAGTGAATCAATTTTACTTAACACTCTTAAGTTTTCTTGACTTCGAGGTATTTAGGGTAAGTAGATATTATATTGCCTGTGGGAAAACACTACACTTGTAATTAAGCTAAGGAGGTAATTTCATGAAAAGAAGAGAATAGGGCAAAGTTTTCAGGATAATGGGATTCCCAGAAATGCAAAGACTGTCCCTACTTGAATGAAATAAATTACATTATCATTTATCATATGACTAATCTATGAGTAGCCATCTCCTTGTTAAAATAGGCCTATCAAATGAAATGATAAAATACCATCATTTAAGAGAAGGATAACAAATTAAAAATACTATTAACAAAAGAACCCTATGTAGACTTGGCTTTCATAAACTTTCCTTGAACTAAATGAATAAAAACACCAAGAGAAAAGACTTTCCCTTCTCTACTCACAATAAGCTGTATTGGCACTTCTCTGTAATTAACAGTACAGAATAAAAACTATCTATAATGGGCACATGAGCCACACTTTTTAACTTATATCTACAACTACCTCTTATGCAGTACATAAAAATGATGTACTGCTTTGTGGAAATTATAGTAAAATGACTGTCCAGAAGCTGGTGTCCTAAGAACATGACAGAACATTTAGGATGAAGGAAAAATCTTTCATTTTTTAAAAAAATCCTGTGCTGGTTTAGAGTTAAAGTTAATATCACTACTGAACTCATCTCTTCACGATCATTATAAAGTTTCAGGTATAATGCAAAAGTTAAAATCAAGGCAGGATTCTGAGAAAGTATACAATGATATATTCCTAGAAAATAATTAATAGAAATGCTTGAATATTATTTCTATATGGAGAAAAGTCACCATGTAAGATATAAATTCTATAAGGTTGTTATGTATTTTACCAAATACCAGCATTTTTCACAGCTACTAAAATCAGAAGACCAGCAGATGGCATATTAAAAAAAATTCCATTAAGCCCATCTCAGAAATTGCACAAAAGACTTGTGTTGGAAATGATACTGAGAAATAATGGGAAACAAACACAGGTTTTATTCTTTCCCCAAAGCCCAAATTACTTATTAAACAAGGAATAAAGAAAGCATCACCATATTTTTCTGGCTTTTTTTTTTTCTTCTCTTCTAATGAGTTTCAAATTCTGCTTTTTCAAATAGAAAAATAGGAAGACATTTAAAAACGAAACACAATGAGCAGAAGAGATCTTATCTCAAGGTTGTTTTCATGTTTTAAAATCAAATAATGTTAATTTACCAGATTTGTTATTCAGTTATTCAACTTTTTGTCATGTAACCAAAATACCTGACAAAAACAACTGAGAGCAGGAAAAGATTTATTTTGGCTCACGGTTTCAGAGGTTTTAGAGGTGACTGGCTTCATTGCTTTGAGTGTCAGGTGAGGCGGAATCTCATGAGGGAAGGTTATGGTAGAGGAAAGCTACTCAGCTCATGGTAGCCAGGAAGTGAGGGTGGGCAAGGAGGCACCAGGGACAAGGTATGGTCCCAAGAGCATGCTCCCAGTGACTTGCTTCTTCCAACTGCACCCCACCTGCCCACAGTTTGTACCCACTGCTAGCAGTCCAGCCAGCTATCAGTGCAACAATCTAATGGTGAGGTTGGAGCCCTCATGACTCAGTCACTTCCCAAAAGCCTCACTTCTGAACATTGCTGCATGGGGGAACATAAGATTTGGGGAGCCATTCCAAATACAAACCATAACACCAAACTAAAAGGCTAAAAGAGAAAAACCACATGATCTCCTCAATAGATACTAGGAAAGAATTTGATGAAATTCAGCATCCATTCTAATGGAAACTAAGCAAATGAAGAACTGAGAGAACTTTTTTTTAAATCAGATAAAGTTCATATCCTAAAAGCCTAAAGCTAATATCATACATATTGATGAAAGACTTAATGTTTACCTCCTAAAATCAGGAGCAAGACAAGGCCATCTGTTCTTGCCACATCTATGCAACACTGTGCTGGAAATCCTAGAGTAGCAGTCAAGAAAAAGAAAGGACAGTTTGGAAAGCTAGATGTAAACTGTCTTTATTTGCAGATGATGTGATCATCTACATAGAAAGACTGATGGAATATCTAAAAATGTTTTTAGAACAAGAAATTTAGTGATATGGTAGAATACAAATTAAGTACCTAAAACTCATTTGTAATTCTGCATACAATACTAGCAATGATCAATAAGAAATTCAATGGCATTAAAATAGCATAGAAATAATACAAATGATATGCAAAGCTTGTATGCCAAATCTAAAACAGTGTTGAGTGAAATTAAAAAAGACTCATTAATAAATGGAGTGATATATTGTGTCTGTGGGTGGAAAACTCAATATTGTCAAACTATCAATTCTACCTAAATACTTTTATAGATTCAATGTAATCTCTATTAAAACCTCAGCAGGACTTTATCTTTTTTTGGTGGAAATTGACAAGAGGTTAGTAAAATTCGTAAGGAAATTCATGGAATTGGCAATAAACCAAACAAATTTGAAAAAGAACAAAGTTAGAGAAGTGGCTCTACTTGATTTCAAGATTTATTATAAAGCTATGTTAATTAATACAGTGTGGCATGTGTATAAAGATGAGCAAATAGATCAATGAAGCAGAATAGAGTCCAGAAATGAACATATCTATGTGGGAAATTGCTTTTTGAGAAAGGTACAAAGGCAATTCAGGTGGGGAAAAGATTGTCTTTTTAACAGGTAGTGCTGGAACAACTGCATATCCATATGCAAAAACAAACAAAAATTTGCGTCCATATCTTGCACCATATGCAAATATTATCTCAAAATGGACCATGAACTGAATGTTCAACTTTAAATTATAAAACTGGTAGAAGAAAATATAGGAAAAACAATCTTTGGGTTCTATTTATAGAAAATGCATTCTCATCTATAGTGACAGGAAGAAGATCAGTGTTTGCTTTCAAGATAGGAGGGAAGAATATCAAGAAGGGGTAAGTGGGAAAGTATCTAGATATATCTATATACCTGCATATCTGTCTTTCTATGTATAACACACACACACACATATCTCTATGTGTACAGGTAACAGATTTAGATGTATGGGAGTTGTTTGAAATGCACCAGCTAGGGCTGCAGGGGAGCTGATCATAGGAAGCATCTCCCCAGAGGCACTCTCCCTTGAAAAGACCTGCAGGGCACTCCAGGAAGCCCCTTGCATGGGAGAAGCAGCATGAGCTGAAAGTGCCTGTTCAGTGCACACGCCAGAACCCAGAAGCAGAACGCTTTCCTCTGGTAATATCTCTCCAGCACCTTCTACTGAGAAAGTTTAACATGGAAAAATCTTTAAAGGTCTGAGTCCTGTTTCATGGAACAGGAAAAAGGATGAAGAGATTAAATCAATAATTGGCACAAAAAGCTGAGAGAAATCTAAGGATATTTGGGGCAGGAAGAAGAATGATGGACATCCTCATTATCTGGATTGTAGTGGTGGTCAAAACTTCTCAAATGGTATACTTAAAATACGCACAGTTTATTATACATCCATATACCCCAATGAAACTGTTAAAAAATTCCTCTACTTCTTTCCTAATAGAAGCTACCCTTGCATTGATTAGGGACTTAGGTTGAAGGTGCTCATTTGCATCTGTGTGTCTATATTTATATCTATGTATATCCATATACACATATTTTTTAAAATAGAAAAAACAAATTTGCTGACCACTAAAAAGCCCTTGCCTTACTCAGAGTAGAATCTGCCAGGAGCCTTACCTGTAGATGCACTATAATTCTAGTTTGTTAGCCCAGTTTGACCCTGGAAGCACTCCTCTATCTGCCTGTCCTGTGGGGTCAGGAATGAAATAGACTTCCCTGGCGAAAATGTAGTGTCTCAGGATTCAAGCTGCATTCCCCGAAGCTATCCTTAACTGAGATTTAGCACTTATTATGGTTCTTACACTTTAGTAGAAAACTACAGAAAATAAACAAAAACCCCAACTTAGCTAGACCTATGGTGTGATCATTTAAGCTAATCTGATTTCTCTCTCAACATACCATGTCAAGTCTCAAATCAATCAGTGAGGGAAGGGACTCAGAAATGAGGCACTATATTAATGCCATTCACATTTGCACACACGTTCATACAAAATATTCATGCCCTTGGATAACCTCTTGGTAGATGAGTGCTTCTTAGAGATTTAGTTTGTTTCTCCTTCAGCCTGCTTTAAATTAATCAGTTTACAAGACAAAATTATTTATGAAATATATAACTGCAGCCTAGAGTCTATATTTTGTGTCCCTGATGCTATCATCCTGCCACCACAAAATCAATCTCAAGCTGGAAAAATTTTAAAGGGTGCTGGGTTTGGCAGAGGTGGGGTGGTAAGTTAAGGCATTCAATCAATTAATAAAACATGTGTTTGAATATGACTGTGTCGTATGCAGAGATGTAAGAATTTAATTTGTCCCTTTAGACCTTGAACTGCGAACTGTTAAAACTGGCCAACAGAAACCATTTGACTTTGGAACAGTAGTGTTAATCCCAAGGCCTAAAGGAAATCAGAAATGAAGAGTGTGTGGGACTCATGGCTAACGATGCCTCTACGGAAAAGCTGGGTTTCATAGGTTGTTTGGAAAATTGAGAGGTTGAGAGAAAGAAGGGATTTGGAAAGGTGGATATGAGAATGTGAATAAAGGGCATGATGTGTATGAAACATGAATTAGAAATTTCATGGAAATAATAGCATGAACTTTCAAAAGCTGCCACTTGAATCTGCATATTCTACAATGTAGTAGCTTTCATTATTTTCATAAAACATTTAAAAGATGTATATTTACAAGTTGCTATTATGAGAACTAAGCATTTTTGCTAAATTATGTTCCAAAAGCATAAGGCAAATCCTTATCTTCTAATACTATTATTCCACAAATTATATCTAATTAATTATTGACCCTGGAACACATAATGTATAATTTTTAAAGTTTATTTTCTTGTTTTACTCGGTAGATTCCTCATCTGACTCATATTCATCTCTAAATTATAGAGAACATGCAAACCTGGCCTCTTGTTTTCAGTAAACTGTCCTTTAGTACTCCCTTGAAAACAAAGTATATGCACAAACTTGGAAGAAAATTATGATATTTTAATAATGCGGCACAGAAACTATGCACTTCTTAGACAATTCTGTACTGGTTTCAATAGAGCAGAACTAATTCAATGCTTTCTGGGAACAGTACACTAAAGAGATATCTTGCAATGAACACTGCAAAGAGATGACCCATATTTGCACTGCAAAATAAAGCATGAGATAGTATTAAGTTAAAATAAAAACATCCTTAGCAAATCAGATACAATGTTTGTTCCTATAAAGATATCCCAGATCTGGGCTGGAATGGTGGCTCAATGGTTATGGTACTTGACTGGCATGCGTGAGGACCCAGGTTGTAACCCCAGCACCACATATACAACTAAGCATCAGCTAAGCAAAGGCCAGATGAAAAATAAATAAATAAAATTGATTCTCTTCTCTCTCCCTCTTTCTTAAGAAAAGAAAAAAGAAAAAAGATATCCCAGATAACTTTACAACACTTTAGTGGAATCATTTATACATGATTTCCTAAGTCATTTACTAGTCCCAAATAGTATGATCTGTCCTCCTCACAAGAGCATCAGATGTTTTGCCTGGCTCTGCTGGCCTCTGCTTCCTTGGGTGACAGAGCTCCCTTCACACACTTCTCTTGTCAGTCACCACTGGAGGAGGGCTACCTCCCAAGAGGACCCGGGGCCAGAAACAGAGTGTGAAACTTGATTTACTTTCCTGAACTGATAATCTGAAAAAATAAGCATGTCTGGAACCTTAATAAAAGTTCAGAGCTAATTCTAGGTTCCAGACTTATTTTAGGGTAAGATAATGTATTCATCATTTCTTTGAGTCTTTCAATTTGAAAACTCATAAAACTTACCATCTCCCAAAACCCCCAGGCCTTTGAAATGTCACTTTTAAATCTGCCCTCTAACCTTCATCTCCTATTCTTTCAGCTCAGTAATTCCAGTATTCCCCTACTGCAGGAATTTTCATTGAGACCCATCCCTCCTAACCATTCTTCTCTACACTAATCTCTCTTCATTGCTTGGAATATACGGAATGGTTCAGCTCTATCTATATCCAATTCCTTGAGACACTCTTAACTTCCTCACTCTTCTCCATTCTCTTTATTATATTTCACCTGGCAAAATCCCAACCATGTTGCAGTAGGCAGAATGATAGCTCCACAAAAATGTTCACAGTCTAATCCCTGTATGTGTATGTTGGTTTTATGGTGAAGGTGAATTAAAGTCGCACATGGAATTAATGTTGCCTATCAGTTGGCCTTGAGAAGGAGGGATTATCTGGTATTGTCCAGGTGGGCCCTGTGTCCTCATAGGGGAGGCAGAAGAAGGACAAAGTATGGCAATCACTTCTAGCTTTGAAGATCAGAGGGAGCAAGAAGCAAGGACATAAGCTCTAGAAGCTGGAAAAGGCAAAGAAATGGATTCTTATTTAGGGCTTCCAGAAGGAATGCACCCTTGCTGACA
The DNA here is from genome assembly GCA_004027875.1 of Aplodontia rufa. NCBI lineage: Eukaryota > Metazoa > Chordata > Mammalia > Rodentia > Aplodontiidae > Aplodontia > Aplodontia rufa. Next base: position 17,193 of record PVKS010017991.1, read on the forward strand.
TCTTGAGTTAAATATTATAATATCCATTTTGAACTTCTGACCTCCAGCCATGTAAAATAATAAAGTTTAATGCTACAACATTTGAGGTATGTTTTAGGGAGCAGTAGGAATCTAATGCCCATTGTTGAACTCAACTATCTACTTAGGCTATGCCAGCATCCACAGAGATTCTCATTGCAGAAACCATACAATCATGCTAACTGCCCTCACTTCAAAGAAGAATATATATCAAAATTGGTCTTTTGACATTTCCAGATAAGTTTTAACATACTTCCCTATGTAGTCAACTTCTCTCTTTCCAAGTTGATTATTTCACAAATTCTCTTTCCTCCAGTCTCCAGAACTGACTTTCCTAAACTTGCTCTCAATTTATGCTTGTTACTTCAGAAAAGAATTACAAATATTTGGGAAATGTCACATGTTCCTACATTTACCTTATTGGCATCCATTGTTAAATATGTGTCCTGCCTTCCACATATTACAGTGGATGGACTGTCTAGGAGGTAGTTGAAAGCCAATCCATTCCACTGAGTGCTGAATCCTGACTGACATCTCAGACACCTCCCCAGTGGCAGTAACTCAATGGCTCAGACAAAACACAGGGAATTTTTTCACTTTTGCCCTCACTAGCGCATCCAAATGTAAGTCCCATTATCTTTACATCAAAATATTCCTCAATCTAATTACTTCTACCCTGTAGAGATAAGGTCATTACAGTTAGTTCAATTCTCCTTCATTTCTCACTTGTGAAAGAATAAACTTCCTGCTATCATTATTCTATAGCCTTAGTAATATTTTCGTAAAGTGAAGGTAAGATTTAACTATTTTCTCATCTATAATATTTGAATATGTCCACTGCAACCAGCAAAAAAATCTACACTGTACTTGGACTATAAAAATCTGCATAGATGGACACCTGTCTAGTCTGGCCTCATTTTCGACAACTCTTCCCTTCCCTTACTGCACTCATGCTGGCCTGCTTTCTGTACCACACATTAAGGACCTAAGGACCATTGCATCTGCTGTTCCTTCTGCTTGGAACAATCTTCCTTCATGTCAGTGGATGGCTGCTTCTTTCTTTACTGCTGCTGTAATTCAAATGCCTTCTATTCTAAGAAGGCTTCATTGATCATAGCCAAGTAAGCTTGAAGTGGTTCTATTACATTATCTATAAAAAATTTCTTTGTAGCATATATCAATACTCAAATTCTCATTTCTCCTTCTTCTGTCTGGCCATCCATCCATTTATTGTCTGCTTGTCCCCACTGGAATGCATGTCCGTCATATATTCTTTCAATCCATTTTTAAGGCTAACTCTTCTGTTAGTTACTAAGTTATTTCTCCAGTTAAGCTTTGTTGAGTCAAAATAAGGGAAATAAAGCTGCCAAGGCCTTTTTTATATGATCATTTACTTGTTCTTGGAAGTTATGTGAATGTATCATCCCTGTTACTCCTGCCAGTTCTGTCCAAAGTAGACATCGTTAGAAATCAGGCTGGGCAGCTGCAGCACCCATCTTTGTTTTGTTTCTACATTAGTTTTGTGTCAAGACCAATGACAGTAATAGGTACCTGACATGAACAGCTTATACCTAACTGAGAGCACCTGTATTCTGACTTTTGTTCTGCCATTACAGTGACAGGCTATTGGCTGTCTCTGCATTTGTTGCACATGCATTCATTTGATTTCTCAGACTAGAGTGGAATACATTGATGGTGGAAACAATTTATATCTCTTTAAATCACCATCGTTCCAAGCAGGTTCTATATGAATAGTTTGATTCACTGATGGATTTTCTATGGTCATGAATTTTTCTTGCCTTTCTAGGGCTTTCCTTTCCTCCATGTCTAACCACATACCCCCTTTCTACCTTATCCATCACACTGTGACTTTTAAGTGTTAGCAGTGAACAGGAGACTAAGAATTCCCATTTCTGATTTACAGAGTAGGATGTTACTGAAGTTTCTTAGATGGTAATGGCAAAAACTCTAAGAGCTTTTCAATAGAGGCTTAACAGTTGAAGATCCAATGGGACTGTATAATAAAGTGATCTCCCACTGCATGGGTTGCTGTCAGGAATGCATGAGGCTGCAATGTCACTGGTATTAGAGGCACTCGTTTTCAAACCTAGAGAGCTACTCTTTTAAAATTTGATTTTAAGCAAGTAATTGGTATATTTTGTTATCAAACCTGTTTTTTCTTTAATTGGCACAATTTTCATGTTGTGATTTTTCTTTTCTTGACAAATTAGTCATTGAATACTACGCAAATGAAGTGATAGATATTATCAAGAGGACAAAATGTTCAAAGAAAAAGCTGCAGTTGAAATAGCAACTTGCCTCACACATGCTAGGCAAGCAACTCTACTACTGCGCTATATCCCAACCCCTTAAATACCTTATTGCTCAGTCATTTTGTTGTAATTTAGATGTAGTCATAGGAAAATACACTCTTTTACTGTTAAAAGAATATGTGAAGGCACAGACCATTTATGCATTCATTAATTCTGCAAATTATTTCTGCTATTATCTTTATAAAACTGTGTAAATGGAAGAAGATTTTGTATGGCTCACTATTGTTTCTCTAGTAAAGTTACTGTGCCTGTCCCAGAGCCAAATGCATGTATGCTATGTACAATGTAAAGTCTCAATAATTACCAGATTGAAACTAAAAAATTCAACTATACATATGATATATTTTATTTTTGTGCCCTACCCAATATTTCTCTCTCACCTGAAGAAGACATGAAAATAAACTGAGTGTTATTGTGGCTGGCAGTAGTGGAAGAGTATGCTCATTATCCTAAAGCTAATGTTTTTTAAAATCCTCACTTTCTAAGAAGAAACATCTCTCATGTACGCATTCAAAATGAGGAACAATGACACTCATTTGAAATTTTGGAATAGGAGTTTGCAAAAAGTATGTTTAACAACGCAGCTGATGGTCATAGAAGCCCTTGGCTTCATCGCAGTATTCTCTTGCTCTTAAAAAGCTAACCAATGATTTGCTTAATCTAATTCTGTTGTAAATAAAGAGAATGTCCTATATCTGTCCTATCATTATAGTACGGATCAGATGTTACCCTCTTATGGATGAGGAAAGAGGCACAGAACCAGCTTGAAATCAGTGGCTCTAAAGTCCTACATTTCCCCTTCAACCATAAATGCAAGGTACAAGCTGCATCATGCCGTGCCCTCTCCCTACTTGACTCAAAACTCCAAAGAGCTCTTAAATAAAACCAGAAGTTGAACTATTAGAAGGAAGTTCTCTCCTTTTTTTTTTGTTTGTTTGAAATTCTGTTAAGCATTGAAACAAGCTTTTTTGATTGAAGGTAGTAAATGATAGATAGGGTTCAACAGAGTCTGCAGTGAAGGGTGAGTATTTTAGTGTCTCTGTGACCTGATCCAAAGGCTATTTCTAGCAGTTTGTCATTTAGTACAGAGAAGGTTAGTAAGGTCATGTTGATATATGATCTTTTATGCTCTGAGCTTATCACTACACTTGAACTGGTCCCACAATTCTCATTAACGATGAACTACTATCTTTTGGTACTAAAAAATAGAATAAATCAAGTGCTTTAGTCTCCAAACTGTAACATAAAGAAAAGTCAAAGCATGAAATTTAAAGTATTTAACTAAAGAAACTTAGGGCATCCTTATTTTTACCCAGAGAAGGAAAAAGAACTTCAGCATTCTCAGCAGAAAAACTAATGATATTACATGGATGGATCTGCCAGTGAAAAGTGTCTCAACACTAACATCATCATGATAAATATTTGGTTCTTATAGAGAATGAAATTATCTTAAAATTTATTTAAGAATCTTAACACATGTTCCAAAAGGAGCAGAATTCTCTGAAGGAATAAAAGGCCAAAGAGATAGGAAGATACTGGGATGGGAAAAAAACATTGCCAGCCCAGGATCTAGGAGACCTGAGCTCTATTGTGTCCAGCTATGAGCTGAATGAAGTGCAGTAAAGACCATAACTTCTCCTTACTTGGTCTTTTCTTGCTTGAATTTCACTGACAACCTTCTCAAATGTTTACGAGTCAGCTGACAGACCTACCACATCCTCAAATTCACCTGCTCCATGGACCTTTTGAATGTGGTCAGTTACAACAGCAGTAAGAAGACTATAGAGGTCTTTCAGAGTCTAGGTCTAGCTTACCTCTTACCTTGCCTATCTCTCTCCACTTCTGTTTCCCTCACCACTGACCTAAATCTTACATAATGAGTCCAAGCAATGGCTTAATTCACCTTAATGGCTGTCTTTCCTTCTGGGTTTGATAACATCAATTTTTTTTGCTATATCATAACACTTCCTGTATTATAACAGTCTTGTTTACTTACCTGTTCTACTCCTTCTACCCATTGGATTAAAGTTTCTTGACAAATGGTAGTGAAGGGGTGCATAATGAATGAATGAAAATCAGCTCCCCTTGTTCCCGTTATTTTTTGGGGGGAGGGGGAGTTGAGTGGTTGGCTAGTACCATCATCAGGAAATCAAGTCCTCATCTTCACTGGGAATTAAAAATACCTCCCCTGAATGGTCTGGTGGAGAACAACTGATTAATTAACTGAATTAATTTTACTTCATTAGAAAATTAATCTTAAAGGAACAGTTCCTTATTGCATGCTTTTTCAAGCAGTTCCCCCTTTTACTTCCATTTATTGGTTCTATCCGATCAAGGTTTAAAGCTGGTTGCCACCTATCTCTACAGAGAACAAAGAGGAAGCCTGGAATAATGGAACAAAATATTACTCCATGAAGAATCAAAAACATTGTGGCAGCTTTAGACAACATCCTATATTTCAGACTTCGGTCTTCCATAAATTAGGATGATACTTTCCTTACTAAAGTATGATAAGGCTCAAATAAGATGGTGTATGATGTGAAATAACTTTGACACAGCAGAATGCAAAATAAACATCCTTTCGAATCTTAGGCTGAAAGTGTCAGCATTATTTATAACTGGCTCCTAAATCTAACTTTTTCCAAGAGATACTATACCGAGCATAAAAGGATTAGTTTGAATTTATCTCTTCTGAAAAATGGACAGGATAGAAATAAACAAACAAAAATTCCTAAAGAAAGACAGAAGACCAGTGCATTAAGTAGCTCAGGCTAGCTATAATCCACAATCCGGAAAAATGACTCCAGCTGGCTGGGAATTTGAAAATAGAGATCTATCTCTACTATAGAACCATTCATCGACTCACATTTCTCTCTCTATTGCCTCTAGGAGTGGCACTGAAGGCTACGTAGGGCATTTGGAGTGCATCACATGCCTCTACGTGTCTCATGTTCTGAAAATGCCTCTGCAATCAATTCTGTGTATGACGCCTCACAAGGACCAAGCGAAGGATGTTAATATTATCCTTGGATCAGAAAAGAAAGACAGCTAGCAATTAAGTGATTCGCCTCAGGTCACAGTGGGAATTAATGATGCTGTTAATATTCAGAAGGCTTTCTCTGTGTTGCAAAAATTCCTTTATTCCTTCAGCTGTGGGTTGTCCATATTATGACCGGATTAACTAGTCTTCGAGGCAGGTGACCTTGAGGAACAATTTTTGGTAGAAAAAGAGAAATATAGCTTATCTACAGTCGGGCAGGAAATACAAAGAAGAGACAGAAGGGGAAATCTCTGATTTTTTAGTAGATTAGTGATTTTGCAACAGTTTCTGTATTTCTTTATGTGTTTATTATAATTGTCAGTACTCATTCATTAATTATACAAAATAATGGCTTTCGTTGTGATCTTTCATACATGCATATAATGTACACTTTCTGCATTTGTTGGGAAAGGGAATTAACTGCATTAAAAACAATCTGCATATCAGCAAACAGGGGGTTATCAACACTGTTTAACATTATTTTGATCACTGGTTCCCATTTTTCTACTCAAATGTGTATGGGTAACAAATTAAGTAAACTTGAATTTTTAAGTCTTGGAAATAAATATAAGATCCCATAGTGGGGAGAGAGGGGATAGGACTCAAGAATGAATTGGTAAAACTACATCTCAGGAATCTTTTCACCAGATGTTTTTGGTTCTCTTTTTAGAAAGGTAGACGTTTTAAGAGCTAGTGCAAGATATGTAATGGCCCCTTTTCTTCTACCATAGTGTCTGATGTTTGAAAGTATTCCAGATAGTGGCTGTTCTTTTGCCTGGTCCTGGACAGAGGCAAAGTGAGACAGAGGAGCAGCCAACCCATGATGAACATGTAGCTTGAGATAGAACATAAAATTATGCCTAAACCACTTTGATTTGAGGTTTGTCTATAATCAAAGCATAACATATACTGTACCAACTAAAATGATTCACTTCATTAAAAAACAAACAGATTCTTTACAGAAGAGAATGGCGAAACAGATGAAGAAATACATATTGAATGGAAGCCCACAAACCTAAAGGGAAAAGTAGGATACAGTGTCTAAGAGAAGATAAAAGAGGCCACTGAGAAGTGGCTGCATTGGAGTGTATCAGACAAGTGCATTGCCAACACAGATGGTAAAACTAGCATGATAGATCTCTATTGGGAGATTATCCAGCCAATGGATGTCAAAAGTTTTGTTCTGGTAAAATGGCAGAATCTGATAAATTCTTCACTCACCCTCAAAATAATGTGATCTTTCTTTCAAAAGCAACAATGTGGTCTTTCAGAAATGGGGGAGGCAGTGAGGGGAACAGCAAATCAGAATTCAATTGGCTCAGTAAAGAGAACTGTTTAATGTTAAGAACACCATGGAAAACATGGGAGATTAAATAGCAAACAAAATAGGAAACACAGAACATAAAAATGTACTCTGACTTTTAGAGAACAAAAAGATATTATATATTATAATTATAAAATTTAAAAGACTCTGGAACTCTGGAACTCTGGTAGGATGGGAAAATTTAGTATAGTAAGTTACCATAAAGTCACAATCAAATCAAAGAACTCACAGTCATTTCAGTAAACTATATTGCTTCATTTATTTTTTAACTAGTATTTATTGAGAAATTGGAGTTAGGAATTGTGCTAAAATATTGAGGGTCCAAGCAGGACATACTTCTTGACCAATTCAAGGAATTTGCAGTATAGAGAACAAAGTCAACAGGTAAACACCAACAAATAAGCATTTATTAAATGTTCAGTATTTGTTAGTGATTGTAATAGGGCCTTTACTTAATGTCTGCCGTAATACTACATGCCTCCTATGTAAAGGTAATTGTCCCCATTGTGGATGGTACACAGCAAGGTCCAGAGAAATGAAGAAATATGGCATTATATTCAAACAAAAGTCCAAACTAGAACTTGAAATCAATTTTGTATGATTTCAGTGTTTATATTCTTTCAACTATACCTTGATGGCTTTCATATCTAAAATTATGTGACACTTTTTAAATTTTCAAAATGTTAATTTGAGTGTGTATGTATGTGTGTTTTACATAGACAATGGATGTATCTTGCAGGAAAATATTATCTTTTTATGTGATTATAATTTGATAATTATTCAGTTTAGTTGGAAAATGGTTTTAGAAAGTCATTGGATGCTAACGATTTGTAAGCTATATTTTAAGAGTTATAATAAGTTACCTACAAAATATAAATTTGCTTTTCAGCAAAGATTTTAGGAATGTTTAGTATAGGGGAAAAAAAGACACTCAGAAAAAGTCAAAATATTCTCTAAAAACATAAACATTAACAAAGTTGGTTTTACAAATTTATAGCAGAAGGTAGAAATTTTCTGATTTTAAGAATATTTTGTACTTTGTCTTCAGGACTGAATTCCAAGAATTAAAGGAGGTATTACATTTTTTTTTCTTGGAACTCTCAGTAATGTACATCTACAGTTGGAGGAATTTTGGCACCTGAGCATGTAACTTACCACTTACTATAAGCCAAAGAGCTAAATAGATTTTAGCATGGGAAGAAAAATTGCACCTTCGGTTCTGAATTGCTTCTCTGTGAGCACTGAGCCAAATATTAATGTGGATTTAAAGGAAACAAAAAGTGTTCAAACTCTAATGTACTTTAGGTTTTTAAATTGGAATCCAGTCCCTTTAAAATAAGTTTGACTTCTTGAAGCAAAACAACTCTTATTTTTTCATTTTTTGAAGTACTGCTCTGATCTACAGTTTACATTCCACATAAGAATATTTGGTGCTCTTCAGAAACAATGGAAATGGGAACTTTCGGGTGGAAGGCTTCTGAGACAACGCTCATTTATGATCAAACAGGCAAACGCCAGTGTCAACTATTTCTTAGTGTTTCTCAAACCATGTCCCATTGCACTTAGGGTACTTTCTCTGACTACCAGTGCTTCAAGGAAGAATTTATTGCCTGTCAATTCTTTCAATTTTTTTTTGCACTACAGAGAAATTAAAATTTACAAATGGGGGGGATAATATAATCACCTAACCAAATGCAGTGGTAATATCTTGGTAAATATGCTCCAAATCTTTTTTCTTTGTAAGTAAATGAAATTTTATGAAAAAAGGCAATACTCTGGATGCATTACCTCACTTTTTCACTTAATAATACATCCTAAGAAAATTTACAAACCATTTAAAATAGCTATATGGTATTAAGGCATGGCTATCTCACACTTTCTAAATTGGTCACTGTGTTGGAATATTTGAGTCATAGCTAATTTGGCTACTATAACATCATTACTTAAAGATATTTTCAATGGGGCTGGAGCGGTGGCTCGGCAGTTACGGTGCTTGCCCAGCATGTGCAATTACACGGGTTCAAACCCCAGCACCCACGTACACAACTAAGTGTCAGAGCAACAAAAGCCGTGTGGAAAACTCAATAAAAGTTGATTCTCTCTCTCTCTCTCTCTTTCCCTCTCACTGTCCATCTCTCTTAAAAAAAAAAGAAAAAGATATTTTTCATGGTCTTTGGAAAGTAACCGAATGGGTATTTTTTAAAAAGTCATTGATTATACAATGTATATATATATTAATTATCACATGACATCCCACAATATTTTTTTTGTGTGTCAAAAAAATAAATGAAACCTTAAAGTTATTATCTATTTTTCTCTTTGCTTATTTATTGTTAAAAATACCATTTTGGAGGTGGATGATGAAAGAGGTTGTATTAGATCCCTGTTCTGACATCATGTCTACTTCCACCCACTGGAACCTGGCTGACCAGCGCCAGATGCCAGGACTTGTACTTTCTGCGCCTTTGCTTCCGTCCATAATGAGACTGGGGCTCTTCCCTGCCCAGTCCAGGTACCAATCCCTGTCCCTGAGGATGAGCCTGCTTTGTGTAATGCTGAGGAAAACTTCCAACTGGGATCCCTGTCATTTTCCTTAGCCAGCCTCTCTAAAGAGAGTTTCCAGAATGTCTGAGGAGGCCTTGAGTCATTCCTTGACTTGGAGCCTCCAGAAGCTACTCGTTAGGAACAGTGCCATCCTCTGAGGTTGACTTCTGGGGCTGTGCCCCAAATGAATTGCAAACATTTCAACATTCGCATAGATATTTATTTCTTCCTTCATCACATAATTTAGCGAGTCCCAATTCTTGAGATTTTGCGTGTGTCAGGAGACACAACTTTCAATAACACCATCTCTGGCTTCATGGAATATGTCTATGTTTCAGAACCCCTGGATAATTATAAAAGACAAGGTATTTGTTGCATATAGCTGGAAAACCTTGTCTGGATTTCAACAGGTGGTAGATTGGATTGTTGTGCTACTTAGGTATTTCTGTTGTCTTTAGTCCTATGTGCCTTATTTCTACTTTAAAATTTATGATGAACCTTGTTAACTCAAGATTGGAAGAAAGTAAATTCTGTTCACATATGTTACAAACATTACACTATGAAGAAGCAACTGACCCTCTCCTGTGTCCACATTCCTAAGTTTGGAGGGGTTTGTGTCAAAGGTAGAGTGTGAGGCACAGAAGCAAATGCACAGGGATGACTCGTAGTATTCCCATTATTTACGCAAGACTGTAACATTTGATTCACTGCAGTGATGTGTATTTTTAGATGCTGAATCATTAAGACCATGAGAACAACCACTCCCTTTTCTACATCAATGTCAAGTGTGTATGTATATACAGCATAGTATCTACACCACCCACACTCCAAAATCTATCCCATAATATTCACTGTAGAAATGAAAAACCTGAGTCAAGGTAAATGGCCTGAGGCTCCTTCATTTCAGATTTTGCTATCTAAAAGCAATTATGAGTCTGACTAAAATGTGAACAGAAGAAGATCTATACTCAACAGAAAAATACTTCAAAAAGTGTCAAGTAAATGAAAAATAAAATTAAATTTTTGTTCAACTACGTAAAATCCAAATTCTTGAGCCTGAAATTCAAAGTCCATTTCTTTCTTCTCTTTTTTTTCCTTTTCTAACTATCACAAGGTCTCTTTCCAGTTAAGCAAAATTTGAACACAATTAACATTTTGCCACAAGTATGTAGATACATCATACCATTGATCATGCTTATCCATGGCTTGGCTTTCTTCACACCTAACTCAGAAATCCAGTCCCAATTTTCTACAGGTAAATGGGTATATTCTTGGCTATACATTATTAGTTCACATATAATCTGTAAAGAACAGAAATTCATTTAAAAAGTACAAAATCTTACTTTGGAAAGTTAATAACTTTTTGCACATGGTAACATTTGGTTTCTCCCAAACATTCCTTCCCACCAAGATTTTATAACCCATGAACTTGCTCGAATGCATCATGGAGAAGTTGGTTCTTTGTATTTCTTTTTTTAAGCATTATATAAGAATACCTGCTGCTCCCCTTATCTTTACATGGTCACCATCACCTCCAGTTCTAAAGCTGAGGTCAAAGCTGATGGTGTCCTGAGAAGCTCCTTCCCACCAAGATGTAGCATGCCATAAAGAGCTTCTTCCTATGGTTTCAAGTCGCCCCTGGAATGCTTTCTGAAGTCCCTAGCTTTGATTTTCCCATTGCTGTCTGCAGCTTTCATTCACCTCTTGCTGTGATTGCCTCAGCCACTGTGGACTTCTTAGTTAATGCCCCTGTCCTTCCTGAGGCTCTTCATGCTATTACACTGGCAACACCTTACAACCCCAGCTCCTGAGGTCCAACCCAGGTCAGACCCAACCTTTACCTGGAAGGAGTGAGACACACAGGAGGGCAGGGCATACCAAGAATGTTTTTTGGTTCCACTGAAGCTGCTGGGGCTGGGTCATCAATGTCTTTCTCTCTAACTCTGTAGGTTCTTACTTGACAGGCTTGACAGGCACTTTAGCTCACTATACCCATTCCCTGGTGCTCTGATTACCTGGGACTAAAATAATATCCCAAGTGCTATGTTTCATTTTTGTTTCTGCCTACAACTGACTGACATATAGATAAATGAGTTCTGAAACTATTCAGGCTTACACTCTTTCACTACGATGTTTCGGCTGTCTGGTAAGCAAATCTGTCCAAGAGCACACCTTTTTTAAATGACATGTGTTGATGACAACTAAATCCTGATATGCGTGGGAAAATCACACAAAGAATTTAACTTCATTATCCTTTTTTCTTGATACATTGGAGACATTTTAACTGAAATCTCTCTTTCTGAAGGTAAAGGGTCCACTGGATTAACAATCAGTTATGGATTTTCATATTTACATTGCTTTGGACCATATGACACAGTTGTCTCCAGAAAATTGATTATTGATAGTAAAGAAAATGTTTTGATTTTTAAAGAAAGAGAAAGAGAGAATCAATTTTATGTAGTTTTTCACATGGCCTTCGTTGCTCAGACACATCACTGTGTACCTGGTGCTGGGGTTTGAACCTGCATCCTCACGCATGTCAGGCAAGCGCCGAAACCACTGAACCACCACTCCAGCCCCAAGAAAATGTTTTATAAAGTGAGCAAGTTGAATGGAATATTTCACAGCTTGGTCCATGGGATGAGGCTAGTGGTGTGGCATGAGGCATTTGTTGTGGTTGCTACTTTTGCTGGAAATTTCACTAAAGGAGGCAGGCAAGATATAAGTTTATATATCTCAAATTGTCCTTAAACTTAGGCTGGATAGAGCAAATAAAATGTAATTGATTTTTCTTCTGGAACATGAACTATGCCATTGAAATATATAATAGAAAATACAGTCAATAAATTATGATTTTATTTTCCTTTCTTAAAGTACAAACACTTCTGAAGTTGAAATGTCTCTGAAAAGAGCTATTTTAGCTTTCTAGCATCACATATCAAGAGAAATCTAACATTCCTTCTAACTGGGAAAAGTATATACAATTTGGAATCTTTGTGTTTTTCATTAGAATTTCTTTTGCCAATGCATATAATTCTAAAGGTATCTGAACATCTTGAGAAAATTAGCTGCAAAGTTTAGGGAAATATATCAGAAATGGTTTCAAATATATAAAAGTTGGTTTTGCATCAGCAAAAGAATCACTGAATTCCAGAAAACCAGTTTTCTGAATTTTGACCTTTTCATGAAGGTTGTTAAATATTCAGCAAGATCAAAAGGCACTCTATTTCTAGCATCATCTACATTAAAGCGATTCTTAAGAAATTAGTAATTAGGTGGAATTTTATTCCAATAATGGAGCTTTACATACACATATTCCTATTGAAGGTCCTAACACAATGAACAGTATAACTGGGACCCTAAATGGAGCTCCTCCTGATTAATCGATTCACACAGAGCAGGGAGAGTACTTAGCTGATGCAAAGGTGAAATCACTGCACAGCTTCTCACATATATCAATCTGATGATTACCTGAATAGCCTTTCCCGCTGGTTGCTGTCAACACACAAGAACCTGCTTGGCATTGTTTGACTCTGCCCTAAAATGCAGAAACAGGCAAATTACCCAAACTCTCTTTTGAAGTAAAATATACACAGCCTGGAAGCTGACAGCAGTATTATAAGAAACTAGGAAACAAAACCCTCTGAGACTGCTCAGAAAAATATCTATAGGAGGCCATTAAAACAACAAAGCTCTCGAGGTAAAATTCTATCTAAGAAGTTTTAATCAAAGAGCAGCATGAATCTTATATTCTTGTTCTTTCTTCACCACAATTAATATCATCAGTTCCTTAGGGCACTCCTAAGAAACAACATTTCAAAAACATTCCCTGAATAGATCAAGCAAAAAGTGCCAAATAAACATTCTGCACAAGCGTTCAGTGTAGAGGGAGCCATGTTGAAAAAATGAAGAAAAATAAAACACAGAGAGACCTTTATATGTGTTTCATAGCAAGCCATTCATAAATTGTAATTCAAGTTGGCCTTGAAAACTTATGCAAAGAGAGCAACTTGACTCTCTCCTGCCACTTGCAGTGACATGGTAGCGAAGAGCACTGTCCACACAGCCAGGCACAGCTGGGATTCAAACACGGGCTCCTTAGTTAATTGCTGTGTAAATTTGGAGAACTTGCTTAAGCATTCTCTGACCTGCTTTATTAATTTGTAATACAGGGATAATATCAACTAAGACTTTTCTGAAAATGAAGCGGGCTATCTAATGTATGTAGAAGGCAAGCACAGCGCTCCAGATGTGGCACAGATTCCATGAATGGCAGCTGTTTTTATTGCCATAAACTAATTCCCCTGGGTAAACTGGCTGCAACTATAACTCATCCCTAGAGCACTTTCATTTCAAAAGGGGTTTCCTGAGGATTGAAGAACTCCCAGGACTCAAAGAAGTCAATTCATTTCAGGTATTTCAGAAATCCTGATAGGCTAGTGGGTAAGTTATTTGTCATGGGAGCATTTCAAATAAATGTACAGGAAGCTATGAGCACTGAACTTGCACCAGAAGAATTAGGTTCAAATGATGGTTTTGCCACTTGCCAATTGTGTGAGCTCAGGCACATCACTACCTAATCCTCCACTGCCCAGGCTTTCTTACTGGTAAGGTGGGCAATGATATATCAAAGGATTATTAAGAGGGTTACATGATACAAGGCATGAAAATGGATGCTGTCAATGGTCAGTGCTATAAAACTGTAAATTATTGTTTTAATACATTCTTTGTTCTTGTCATGAAACATGCCCGGAGAGTGATAGAAATAAATAAAATTTATTTAAAAATTAATAAATAAATAAAAATTCATTTGTCCGTTAAGAAGCCAGAGAAAGAAAAAGATATACACACAATAGAACACAAAACAATTTTGATTCCAAATTCAGATATTTCAGCATTCATTTGGCTGGCAAACTTTTGAGAATCATCTAAGTTCTCTGGGAAAATAACTACAGATACAGAGACAAAGTAGGTAAAGAAACCAGGCTTATAAGTGCCTAACAGGAGATGAATATATAAACAAATTATGCTATATAAATACAATGGAATATTATTCAGCCTTAAAAATGAAGGAAATTCTGATCTGTTACAAAATGGGTGAACCTTGAGGACATCATGCTATAAGAAAGAAGTCAGTCCCAACAGGCGATAGTTACCTGGAGTAGTTAAATTCTTAAAGACAGAAAGTAGAATGGCAGTTGTCAGGGCCTGGGGTAGGGAGGAATAGAGATTAGTGTTGAATGGGTATATCATTTCATTTAGGGGAAATAAAAGTTATGAAGATGGATAGTATTGAATGTGCTTAAAACCACAGAACTGCATGCTTAAAAGAGTTAAAATGGTAAAACTGTATGCTGTGCATATTTTATTATGACAAAAGGAAAACAACAAAAGAGCCACGCCCAAATATTCATAATATGTCACTCCATTTGTGGAAGGTTTTAGAACAGAGAAACCCAGTTTTTAGTCACAGAAAGTAGATCAGTACTTGCAAAGGGCCAGAAGAGAACTTTGAGTTAAAAACAACAATAACAGAATTCCTACATCTTGAAATGATTCTGATATCTTGAAATATTTTTCAAAACTCATTTTAACTGTATACTCAAAATGGGTATATTTTATTGTACATCAGTCATACCTAATTGGGATGATTAATTTTATGTGACAACTTGTCTATAGACAGTGGTGCACGGGTATTTGGTCAAACACCAGTCTAGAAGTAACTGCGAGATACGTTTTCGGTGTGACTCACATGTCAGTCAGTATTCTTTGGGTAAGGCAGATTACCTCTGCGATGTTTAATTTTCTAAGTCAACTTCCCTGAGCTTTGAGGCATCTAGGCATTTGATCAGACATTATTCTGGGTATTTAAGTGAGGTCGTTTTTTGGGTGAGAAGGACATTTGAATTGGTTGACTAGTGAAGCAGGTTGCCCTCCCTCATAGGGGTAAGCCTCTGCCAAGTGGCTGAAGACCTGAAGAGGACAGAAGGCTAAGAGGGAACCCCTCGTCTGCTTGGGACTGCTTGGGCTTTGCCAGCCTTGGTACTCACACTTTGCACTTGGCTGTTCATGGGTCTCCAGCCCACCAGGTTTCAGACTGGCAGTGGCATCATTTGTTTTCCTGTGAACTAAGGATGCTGGAACTTTTGTGGACTGTATGTACCCGAACTTCTCAGCTCCATAACTGTGTAAACCAATTCTTTCAAATCAATCCCTTTCTCTCTATATACATACAGATGCATACAGACCCCCATATATATCCTATTGGTTCTATTTTTCTGGTAACCCTGACTCTATAATGTGGACAGTATACATCTCATGTAATCAGTTGAGGGCTTTTTTTTTTTTTTTAAGAGAGAGGGACAGTGAGAGAGACAAAGAAAGAGAGAAACAACTTTATTTAGTTTTTCACATGGCCTTAGTTGCTCCAACACTCAGTTGTGTACGTGGTGCTCGGGTTTGAACCAGGGTCCTCGTGCTTGCCAGGCAAGTGCCAAAACCGCTGAGCCACTGCTCCAGCCCCTGTTGGTTCTTAATAGGAAAGATTGGGTTCTCTAAAGACACAGCAATCCTGACTTTGACATCAAGACTGCACTGTTAGCTATTGCTACAATTTCCAACTTGTTGGCCCACCCTGCTGATTTAAGGCTTGCCAGCCTCCATGACTGCATAAGACAATTCCTTAAAATCTCTTTTTCTTTGCACGTGTATGTACATGCACACACACACACACATATGCACACAGGAACTTCTGACTAGTTCTGTTTCGCTGAATATGCTGACTAACATATCCATAAAGTTGATTGATACAGGAAGAGTGAAGGAAAGTTACCTGAGATTCTCTATGAAAATCTAGATTTTTACAGCACACTCTGGGCTTTTTGAATCAGAATCTCTAGAGGATGACCTGAGTTTGTGTAGTTTAAAAAAGCTCTTATTGTATTTCTGATTCACACCTCTGGTTTTGAACTAGAAAAGTTCTGTAGTAACATCCTGATCCAGGTAAATAATTCATACTTTAAGATTTTTTTTAGGGCTTAGTAGGATGCCTCATGGCTATAATCCCAGCAACTTGAGAGAATGATGCAGGAGGATTGGATGTTTCAATCCAACTTTAGCAATTCAGTGAGGTGCTTTTTAAGAAAGAGGAACAGTGAAAGACAAAGAGAGAAGAAGAGAGAGAGAGAAAGAGAGAAACAACTTTATTTAGTTTTTCATCTGTTTTTCGTTGATCCAATACTTAGTTGTGTATGTGGTGCTGGAGTTTGAACTTGGGTCCTCTGGCATGCCAGGCAAGTGCCTTAACTGCTGAGCCACCACTCCAGCCCCAGTCCTAAGCAAATTAATGAGACTCTGTGTTAAAATTAAAGAAAAAGGGAGTGGGGGCAGGCAGGGTGGCTGGAACGGTGGCTCAGTGGTTGCAGAGCTTGCCTGGCATGTGTGAGGACACGGGTTTGAACCTCAGGACCAAGTACAGAACAAAGTGTCGGAGTAAGGAAGTCCACATGAATAAAATTGATTCTCTCTCTCTGTCTCTCTCACTGTAACCTCTCTCCCTTTGGGGGGGAAAAAGATCTGGGGATGTTGCTCAGTGATAAAGCTAGGGTCCAATCCCTAGTACAAAAAAAATGTTTTTTAAGCACTAAAAATTTTTTGTGCATACTTTTTTGTTCCATAGTCCTATTTTATACAGATATTAGAACATTTTAAAAAGGAGGCAAAATTGTACCACCCAAAATTGATGGGGCAGAGGAACAAAGCGCAACCACGTAAATATTTAGAAATCCAGTCACTGTTGATGCAAGAAACGTTGGTCATGTGCCTGTGTGTTAGGCACT
The DNA here is from genome assembly GCA_004027875.1 of Aplodontia rufa. NCBI lineage: Eukaryota > Metazoa > Chordata > Mammalia > Rodentia > Aplodontiidae > Aplodontia > Aplodontia rufa. Next base: position 34,290 of record PVKS010017991.1, read on the forward strand.
GTTCTGAGGTCTGAGGATATATTCAGAGGTGACTAGCCAGGCAAAATCCCTGCCCCTGAAAGCCTACTGTCTAGTAGGAGGAATTTAGAGAAAAGCCAATGATGAATACAGGTTTATATTAAAATATGAAAGCTGTTCAAAAGGGAACACATTGGCAGAATGAACCAAGACAAAGAAAATATGTACAGCTCACTTGCATTTTTATCACAGTTTAACTGAGAGTACTGAAACAAAGTTTAGCAGCACCTGGGTTGATTAAGACTGCGCTGAAATTAAGAGCTAGTGGAAAACAGAGTAAGCAATTTGCTCTAGCCCGATGTGGGTGCCAGCAATTGAATCCAGGCCCTTTACAGCTTCTCAGCACTGCTCTTTCAACCCCTAGTTGTTACAGATATCAGGCAGTCACATGTGTTTTCCAATGAAGAAAAATCGCTGCTAAGTCCTTGTCATTAGGAAAAGCCTGTTGATAAATTCTTTTTGTCTGTAATGGGTAAGACAAACTCCAGGAAAGGAAAAGCCAAGTCTCTGGCTTGTTTCTTTGTCCATTCATCATATACTTATTAAACAGGGGCTGTTTAAAAGTATCTATCTCATAGGAATTATGAGGCTCAAAGGAGAATATAAATTCCTTAGCACAATGCTCGGAGCATAATAAGCTCTCAGGAAATGTTAACTAGCATCATTGCTGCGTTGGTCTCAGCACTGGCCAGCCATTCCTCCACGAAACAGAAAGACAATTGAGACAGGCCGCTGCAGCAAGAATCTTAACATCTAGCCAGGGGAGGGATGCCAAATGAATGATGCTTTATTCCTGATATGGAAGAAGCCTCAGAAGCAGCATCACTAAACAGGGTGGAAAGAAGTGGGGGAGGAAAGTCAGACAAACCTTTAAGGATGAGCTTTGGCCAGTCTTTTTGATGTAACTGCAATTGAGCACAGGCAGTTTCAGGGTGGAATTTGTTTTTCCTGTCATCTATGTGAAAAGTAGTTATGACAATATTGAGTATCAAAAATTTTACATGAAGCTCAAAAACATAGGATTATTACTGGATTTGCTGTTTAGGTCTTTAATAGAAGAAAAATTAAAGTGGGCGATGTTTTGAGATGGATAGTCAGACAAGTTTGAGTTGCAAATCACATTAGAACTCACATAATTTACACTCTCATTCTAGATGAGGAAACAGGTATACACAGCAAAAGTGAAAATACAAACGGATTCTGTCTTAATGCAACAAGGGAATAGGTAACAATCTACATCTGTTCGTTCTCTGCTTTCCAGTATGGCGGCCACTAGCCACATTTTAAATTTAGAATGATTGCAATTAAATAAAATTTAAAACTCCATTCCGTAGCTGAGCTAACTACATTGCAAATGCTCAATGGGACAAGCAGCCAGCTCTCATCAAACGGTTCACTTACAGAACATTCTCAACCTCCTACAACATACTGTGGACTTGCATGGTTAACTTCTGTAGTCAGAGAAAAGTAGCTTTCTGTCACTATTCAAAACAGTTCGCAATGAATAAAGAAAAAAAAAACTTTTTCAACATTGTGATCAGCTTTCTCAAATGCACCTCTAAATTTACCCATATAATTGCTGGCCTATAGAAAAATCTAACTCAGCAACACAAAGGTTCACAGTAAAAACTGGCATCTGTTCTCGCAGAATGCGTAGGTTTAAGGATGCTTCAGACTTGTGTTATAATTTTGGAAATGTGAATGGAAACTACTTTAATCTTCCAGTTGTCCTACATTTCAGGAACAATCAAATGCAAATAATCTGCTACATAGATTATCAAAAAGATGAACAATGAGGCAAATGAAATTTAAGTAGGTCATATTTGAAGAGTGAATTTGTAAAATAGGAAACAAAGTAGGGAGTATAGGCTTAATCAAAAGGTTGCAAAAGTAAATTTAAATAAGTGATTTTTCTGATAAATTAAGGAAGTAAAAAATTGAAAATAATTTTTCTTCTTTTGATAATAATTTATCACTGTATAAAAATACACAATCTATTAGATTTGAAGTGAGATGTTTTTAAACAGCATGCCATGCAACAAAAAATATTCTTCAACTTTTCAAGAACGTGGAGTGTACTTGATGATTAAAAACTGGGAGGGGGACATTTTGAAATAAAAAATACTTATAATACTTTTTGGAAGCTGATATTTGAAAATTTCAAATATTTATATTTATGCATGATTCTCAGACAGCTACCAAATACTCTCTTCATGTTAAAAAAAATCTATGAATTTTCCTTTAGCAAAATTACTTCTTGCTGGTTTTCCTCTATACTTCCCTTCCTGATTAATAAAATTCATTATCAATAGTCACCATAAACCTTGATCATAATCATATGGGCATTTAATTGTTCCCCTTCATTGATTTCAAAGGAGTAATTGTGATTTGGTTTCCATATGGAGATTCCTCTACTATTACCATTTAGAGTATTTTCTCCCTCTGCTTAATTTTTTAATATTTGCCTTATAACTGTTTTGGATTTTTATCATTTTTGTACCCTATGCCTCAATATCCTTTTGCATATTAATGAATGACTTTTCAGTATTCTCATTGCTTATACCCTCATTCTCAAATACCCATCTAGAAACAGGTGCTAAAAGTTACAAAATAAGAAAATAAGGACTACAAATGACCATCCATGTGCAAGGTATGGCATAGGCAGATGACGTGCAACTAGTACACTTGAATTATTTTGTGAATTCCCAGTAAAACTTTGCCAAAAATCCCCTCCATTTTCTCTGCTGCTCCTACAAGAAGTTGAAACTTACTGACAGAGGTGATTTGTTTTCAGGTGCTCAGTGTATCAGTTTTTGATACCAATCGAGACTAGTGTTTACTGTGATGCTTGTCATATCTTATTACACCATAGAAGTGCTGGAAAGGAAAACGACCACCGTCTTGTTTGCACAGCAGCTGGCTAGCCAAGGTAGTTAGAAAGACGGCTATTCAAAATTCAGCCAAACACCAGCAGGGTAGGCATTTTCCAGGAATGTGCTTGTGGGCACTAATGGAGCATTCTCCATGCTGTCCTCCTATAACGTAAAAGCAACAGTAAACAGAGCAATGTTAGGGCCCGGAGCAATGAGATGGTCTGGCCCAGTATAAGGGTTTTGGCTGTATCGTAGGAGAAAGGCAGATTTGTGAATAGTTACAGGCCCTGTAAATGTTAACCAAGGCCTGCACTAAGGTACACGTGAGCATCTACTGAGCAAAGATTAGATTCTGGTAGTTCTGAAAGGCAGGCTAGTGCTGGACCTTACAGATTCACCCTCAGAAACCCAGGCTCCTCTCCAAGCCAATCTGAATTCAGAGGTCTTAGGCTTGACTTTCTTCCAGGGGATTTTCAGGGTTTAGCAGACCATGTTATGCGACATTTTCACTGTTCTGTTCTCTTTGCCTGTTTTCATCATCATAATCTTCAACCAACCCTTTAATTTCATCTGTCTCCTCCAAATCCATTCATTGTACTTGCTCTGGGAGGGACTCCTCAACCTCTTGCTAGCCCTGTTGCTCACCCCCTCTCTGGTTCCTTCTAAGCCCTGCATGCAGACCTGACTATCCTGGATGATCTTCTCATACAGATCTCATTATCTTATCCTGTCTTCTGTCTGCTGATGATGAGCCGGGTCCTCTTCTGTCCTATCCACTTCTCCATTTTATTCCGTCAGAGTCAGCTTCTTTGACTTCCCAAAGATCTGAGCCTGCACCTATTGAGTTTCAAGGATTGGAGGGACCCTGACATCTGTGGACACTGACAGAAAGACAGGATGGGGACAAGGATGGCCACAGTGGATGGTCCTTGTTATTCTGCAGTATTTAGTATTTGTGAGTGTGCATGTGTGTGTGCGCGTGTGTGTGTGTGTATGTAGTTGTGTTTTAACTGTGTTTTTGTGAAGATCTGTCCTAAAGAAATACTCCAATGGTAGAAATTTTAGGATGAGAGAAGGGGGATAGATATCTTATTAGACTATTAGGAAAGATATTTTAGAGCATTCACTCACTCAGCCAGTATTTAATGAGTATTTGTTGTATTCTGGTCATTATCGTAGGCATCAAAGATACAAGATAATGTAATTTAAGGTACTCAACTCTAGTGAAGGCAAGAGATGCATACACAGCTAAAATGCAATATGATAGAAGCAGCACTAGAGGTATGTTTACAGGATGTTTCAATAGCACAGGGGAGAAGATTCTGCTTGGGACAGGGTTGAGGGGTATTCAGAGAAAGTTTCCAGGGAAAGTGATCATAGGATGAATCTCAAACATGCATAGTGTTCCCTACTGGCTGAAGACAGCATAGAAAGAGGCCAGGTGAGGCAAATGAATAAGAATGGGATGCAAGAGACATCACACGGTGTATGTTTGTGGGACTACAGGAAAGGAAAGGAGGAGGAAAGAGAAATTGAAAACAACTCATATTTAAGAATTCTTTGAGACAAAAAACGGACAAAATCTGGGGCTGGAGGACTGGGAAGGATCTTGCACAAGCCAGGTTGACAAGCAACGCAGACAATGAGCGCAGCCCACTGCTGCGGGCCAGCTAGGCATGTGAGGGTCTCTGCATGTATACCACGCATTCATCACGGCACTGTGAGGTAGGTGTCACTGCCATCTATTTACTGGAAGGAAATGAGGCCAAGAATTATGTGACTTGCACTGCTGACCTGGATTCAAGATTCTACCTAAGGTTCTCACATGAACACTGCATCACTTAGCCACCTCTTTTCTTCTCATGTAAAGGGGCCTCTGATGGAGTTCTGTTTGGGAAGCCAAGTTGAATCAGGCAAGCAGGCAGGTAGAATCCTTCCTTCAGCAAGGGAAGGAGGGAAGGATCTGCAACGGGATGGTGGCAACTCTGATTCTGTCTCAGTGTTTCTCAGCCCTGGCTGCTCATGAAATCCCCAAGGAAACATTTACCTGGGCCTCACTCCAGAGATTTTGATTTAACTGGGCCTGAGCATTAGCTTCTACAAAGTGCCTCTGATGATTCTAGTGGGCAGACAGGGCTAGGTGTTCCTTTGCTGGGACTGCTTGGGATTGAGGAGGTCTCTTTACCCTTTTCTTTCTGACCCCTCATCAAACTCTTCTTTTTCCTACAGTCCTGGATTTTTGTGCACATTTGGGTGACATTCAACGAATATCATGGCCAGAACTTACAACTCTGACTCCCATGCTTACTCTGAGGCAAAAACCTAGGCATCCAGGTGCCCAGTTGCAAGGGCTGCCCAGCATGAGAAAGCTCAGAAACCCCAGGAGTCAAGTTGGGTCCTAGAGTGTGAGGATGTTGATGTATTAGTGTTCTCTGTGAGATTGGGGAACCAGGGTGGGAGGGAATGAGACAAAAGAAAGCTCACACTGGCAAAAAGAAAAAAGTTTGAGGACACCACAAACTCTTCTTTTAGAGACCCTTTGAGTGTGTGTGCACACAGTGGCCTGGTTGTTTCCAGCTGGTCTTCCTGTAGGGTCCTTGCAAATATTTCCTGCACCTCATCAATTCCTTCCACATTTCACAGCATTAGAGAGTCTAGATTTGATCATGAATCAGATATTAACCTAAGATATTAACCTAAGGACATTCATTCATTTTATTTATTTTTTTAAATATCAGAAAAATCAAATTGGGTGAGAAAATAGATGGGTTATCTGGGAACAGGGACTCTACTGGAGGAGGGATGATAACCATAGCACTCCCCAGGCAGGAAAAAATCAAGGCAAGGCAGATGAGGATGCTGCTAAGGGCAGAAAGAAACAGCAGGAAGCTGTTGCTAAAGTAATGAACAGCAAGAATCCATTGGAACCTGAGCTGGCAGGGGTGGTGGGCAGGGCTGGCGAGCCCACGCTGCTCTCTTGGGCTCACATGTTGCCTTCTTGTGCTAATTGCTCTGCCTGCCCACCTTCCTCTCTCTCCCCATCAGTGGCACAGTTTTAAGGTTTAGGTCAGATGCCACCTTATTGTGATGTTTTCTCCTATTCCATAGTCAAAATGAGTTTCTTCTTCCTTTGAACAAGGATTTGTTGCTGTTTCCTGCACACGCAAGATGTAGTCTGTACTTTGTCCTTGCTCCTCTACTGCCTGGAAAGCTCTTCCCAGATATCCTACTGACTTACACCTTCACCTCCTTTATCTTTATTCAATGCCACCTTCTCAGTGGGCCTTCATCAGAGGGCTCCCCTGGGTACCTGAGTCATCTATGGTGGGAGCCAGCACTACATCCTCCTTCTCTGCTTGTTTTTCTCCTCCATGCCATTCTTCAACATTCTGAAACCCCACATGCCAGAATACCAACAGGAAGGCAGAGATTTTTGTTCCTTGCTTTATGTCTGGCACCTGGAATAGGGACCAACACAGAGCAGGTGCTCAGTCCTTACTGGTTCAATGAATAATGAATCTTGGCTCACCTTATTTTTTTTTTTTTATTAGAATATAGAAATACAGTTGAGGGAGAAACATTATCAAAACATTATCAATCAGTGGATATAAACTTTCTTATTGAGGGGAAAAACCAGATCATGGATATCCACCTTGAATTTTACCTTTTGCATTTTCCCCCAGAAGAGCTCATGCATTGAATGGATAGTTTGTGGAGGAATGACATCGGCTTCTGGGATGGTTCCCCCCT